>VYXF01009087.1:2480260-2581362 GCA_013397295.1 Polioptila caerulea | reverse complement strand
CTGCGGGTTGGTGCCGTGGATGCTGTGCGCGTCCTTCACCGTGCGGTTGGCCATGGCGGCCGCTGCGCAGCCCCGCTCGCCGCTCCGAGCTCAGCCCCGTTCCCGGGAGGGCCGCGCCGCCTTCGCTCTCCTTCGCCCTCCTTCCCCTTCCGCTTCCGCCGCCCGGCACTGACATNCACTGGCGGCCGGGAGCGGGCAGCGGCGGCCAAGCGCTCCTGCTGCGGGTGACCGCGCACTGGGACAGGCTGCCCAGGGAGGCTGGGCGCTCTCCCGCGCTAGCGGTATCCCAGAACGGTGCGGACGCGATCCTGTGCGGTGTCCTCTGGGACGACCCTGCTGGAGCGGGGAGGTGGGGCCGGATAGAGCGCTGTGGTCGGTTCCAGCCTCAGTGGCTCCGTGAGGGGACCGGGCCGGTTCGGGGCTGTGTGGGGGCTGTTGAGGGGCTGTGTGCGGTTGGCGGCTCTGCGGTCCCGCGGCGTGTCCCGCCCGGCGCGCAGTGGCCCCTCAGCCGCCATGTGCCGCCCGGGCTGGGGCGGTGAGCGGCGCTGGGCGCTGTGTGTGGCTTTTCACCGACTTTCCACACTAAAGTTCTTACTCAGGGGAAAAAAATATATAAAAATTTAAAACTACAACGAAACCGTAAGAATTGAGCGAAGGTGAAACGTCCGTGCCGGTCGCGGGTCAGAGAGGTTCGGTCTCCCCAGGGCGGGCAGCCGGCCCCGCCATGGCCGTGAGGGCCGGGGGGCCGCGGGGCAGTGGATGAGGAATTGAAGAACAAGTCACTACTAAATACCTTCCTTTTTTGCCTCATCCCTCGGGAAAGGGTGTCTGGGGCTTTGGGGAGGGTGAGTTTCTCTGTCAACCACCGTTCTTCATGCACCCTGAAATAATTGATAGCAGCTTTATGGATCTTCCCATCTTTCCTTTTTTATTTTTAAATAATAATCAAAAAGTGTTTGTTTGTTTTAGCTTTTCTTTGGGAATCATGAACACCCGGCAGCAAAGTGAACGTACCTACTCCTGGTATGGAAGACCCTTGACTTCAGACAGGAAGCTGAGGACTTCCCAGTACAAGTAAATAACATTTATTTCTGTTTTGCTAAGGGAAACTTAATGGATGTTTCTTTACCTTTCTGACGTCGTTTAGGTTAACATGTTAGTCAGTGACAATATGAGTAAAGTTTTCAGCATTTTGTCATGACACTGTATGTATGTATGTAGCAAAAGCATTGTCACTAAGCTCTTGAATTATAAACTGTGTAGTGTATAATCAAAAGCATTTAACCAAATCTGTGAATTAGTTTTAACTAATTGAACAACATATGAAAACTTGAGGTCAGGGAACTAAGCTGTAAGCATTGCAAGCAGGGGCATAACTAATTGTGAAGTTGACAGGATATTGGGCTTGATCATATGTGAATTGTGAAGAACATGAAATTCTCCTAATCTCCCTGTGTCTGTCACTTTCTAGGGGGATCCTCATTACATCAGAAAGCACCAAAACAGAAACCTGTATAGAGCTTGGTGACTTTGTTTTAGTAGAAGGGGTGAATGCAGATCGGCCTTATGTGGCACAGCTCATGGATTTGTATGAAGATGGTAAGAGAACTAAAAACTTACATTCTGTGTGAGAAATTTTTTAATGTTTTAAAGTTACTTTTTTCATGTAGGTGTAGTTAGCATTAACACTATGTCACTGGCCTAATTTATTAAGGAAATCAAGTTTTGGTAATCATTGCATCTGTATTCATATGCTCCCCCAAATATTTGGGACTGATGGCTAATTTCAGCTAAATTTGATACCTAAATGGGAATTCAAGCACATTGTGATTTTTACAGACTTTTAATGTAATTGTCTAATTTAAAAGCACTGGTCCTTGAGGGGAAGGCAGTGTGAGCTCATGCTCTATTTAGAGATTGAAGACTCCAAATGGAGCAAGAGCACTGCAGCCCTGAAATTTGCATCTTATTAGACATCAGGCAATTTAACAATAAAGTACAAGGCTGAATAAATGGGACTTATTACTTATGTTCCCTGTTGATCTACTTGTTTATACAGAGATAGATATGAAAAGATAAATCATGGGAGTGGGGTGATATAAAAATTGCCTGTGTCTGAATTGGGAGCTACTCCTTGACTATATCTGATTCCTCTGAGCAGCTTTTGTTCCTTTTTGTCCTGTAATAATAATACTTGGAGGGTTTTTAATCTTTTTTAAAACATAAATATGTATCATTCCATCTTATTTATTTACTAATGCGCTTTTTTGTAGCACAACTGAATATTCTTTTCATGCTGGAAGGAAACCCATGAAACTTTCTTAAAAGCAAGATATTTCGTCAGCAATATTTCCTGGTTTATCAGCCAGTGAAAAAAATTTTCTGGCTTCTCAGAGTACAAAGGCACTACAAATAATGTCCTGAAATTTCTCAGTTCTCCTTTTATGTCACTGCTTTTAGTTGGAAGGGTTTGAGGAGATCACATCTATGCACATAAGGAACCTCTTTGTTTGTGATAGGGAACTGGTGGTCTGCAGCTGGTCTCTGTGGTTTTTTTGTGATTGAGACCCTGTGCAGGTCTTACCTTAGCCCTTAAAATTCTCAACTCAGACATTTTAATTTAGCTTAGAAAACGGGACTTGCAAATCTCTTACCAGATGCTCTCTCACCTGTGTCCAGGGAGGATTTCTACCCTTGCTGGCATTTCAACTGAAGTCTGGCACTGTNGATGCTCTCTCACCTGTGTCCAGGAAGGATTTCTACCCTTGCTGCTGAATTGCTGCTGCTGGATTTCTACCCAGCTGAAGTCTGGCACTGGTTGTGACACAATAAAATCGTGGTATTCCCTGACTTCTCTCCTTGTTGCAGGTGCTCAGCACAAACGTGCAGTTGTGCAGTGGTTCTGTCTCTCAGAGGAGATCCCTCAGAACAAGCGGAAGCTGCTTAGAAGAGAGGTTTCTGCCCAGGAGGTGTTTTTTGATCAAGTTCTTGGCTATGACACTGATATAGCTGCAGAGACCATTATTAAAAGCGTCATGGTAGGTACTGCAGCCCTTCCACACAGGGAGGGAAGACAGAAACAGCCCTGGAGTGTACAGTAGAAACTGAGGATTACATCAGTTGCAGAAATAAGATCTGTGAATAGAAAATAGCTGAATTCTAAATTAATAGTAAATATTAATGTATGTGTGTTTGGATATTTCCTGGTTTTGCAGGTATTACCACTACACCTGGGTGAGGAGCTGCCTATTGTTACATTAAACAAGAAACAAACTTTCTATGTCAAACAGTCTTGGGATGGGAAGTGCTTTAAAGTTTTGTCCCCGGACACATTCTCTAAGCTGAAAGAAGCTAACAAGAAAAGAAGTGTCATCACAAACTCTTCAAAAGCATTTGTTCCTTCAGACACCCTTACACCTGTGAAAAAAGAGACAGAGGCTGTTGTTCGCAGTGCCACAAAAACAAAAAACGTTGATATGGAAATAGAATCCAAACATTCTGCTTCCAAGTCCTCCCTTGCTAAGAAGAGGCATTCTCAAAGGGTGGCTAATAATGACAGCAAAACCCCAAGAGCAAGGAAGAAGCTGGAGTTAAACAGTATGTATATGACAATATCCTTTCCATTCACTAGTTCTGTGTATGTTTTGTGCTTCTCCCTTTTGGCTAGTTCAAACTATTGTAACATTCAACATCAGCTCCCTTGTTCAGGCTTTGGGATCAGCCCCAGCCTTGTAGGAACATCACTTGTGTGTCTTGTCTGTTGTTTCAAGCACTCTACTGCGTAAATCCAACTGCTGCTGCAAAGGCTTTATTTGTATCTGATAAATCTAAATGAACTAAAATGCTACCAATCAGCCTCACTTGACCTCAGAATGTCCCACGTGCTTTAATCTTCTGATTAATTGTGTGCTAAAATGTTTACATTGAGCTGGTTGAATAAGCACATTTGATCCTGTGTAACATGCAGTATTTTCAGCATGGAACCTGACTAAATTTTTAAGTGATGGAGGTAGGTTAGAAAACTGGAAAAATCTGTTTGTCTTCATTCTGTTTAGTGATTTTTTAGAGGAATGCCTTCTAGCGATCCAGCTCCTTGTTCCTGGAGTGAAATGTGCATCTGTTTTCATTTAAACAACAGTCACTGAGCCACTTGTACCATTGTGTTCTGAAAATTAACCAAACCAGCCATATTGAAGCATGACAAAAGTTCATTTTGCTTTTCATTTCTAGGTCCCACAAGATCCAAAGGCAGGCTGCTGGGATGTGAAGTTTTGGATCTTTTGGATGATGACTGTGATGCTGTAGCGCCGTTAAAACCATCAGCCACTAAAAGAAAAGTGCAATTCTCAAGTGAAATTTTAGGCTCACCACCAAAGATCCCCTGCAGCAATGATAAGTCCAAGTCAACATCTGAGATTGCAGAGCACTGTCAGAGGTTCAGTGACACCATACGATTGTCCCCCTACACTAAAGTCAAAGATTTCAGTGAAAAAGACAAGAATCTTCCTGAGAAAGATGACATTCCATCGTAAGTGACAGCATTTTTATTGTTCTTTGTGTATGGCATTTCTATGTGTATGAAGCTCTCTTAAAACACATTTATGGAAGACTTCTGGAGAGAAAAGTAGGTGAAGTCTCTGCACGTGCCATGTTTTGCCTGTTGAGAGCAAGGAGAGAAGGGGGAGAGCCTCAGCAGTGACAAGTGTGTGAAGCTTTAGAAAATGTTACTTGGAGGTGAATGAATGATCAGGGACATCCCAAGAGGACTTGACTTTTCCGGATGGAAAAGCAGTTCATGGTTCCAAGAACAGAGGGATGATGTTGGGAGTGGTAGGATGATATGAAAGGAAACTGTTGATCATTGTTCTCATGGTAATTGTACCCATCAACATAGATGAAAATCTGTTTCCTTGCACTCCATAATCAAGGCTCAGATGTGCCCGACTTGTGACAAGTGTTGAGGGATGCTGGACTGTAGAAAGTGGTTTGATTGGCCCCAGGAGAGTCTTCATGAGAATTGTATGCATACTTCCATGTTAATTTTTATGTAGGAAAGAAATCAAAGCTCAAAAAGCACAACTATTCAAGTGTATCTTCACACAGTCTTTGAAAATGGCATAAACTGGGGGAGGAGAAGAATGGAACAGACTTTCTTGTGCAAATTGTTACAAGAAGCCAGAAACCAATCCTCTTCCTCCTTTCCAAGGGTAAAGATGTGGATGCTATGATGGAATTTCCACCTTTTTTTGCCACTAATTATATATAGCATGAAAATGTTTACCTTTCATTGATAAGATAATGGCATTTCAGTAGTATTTATAGATCTAAAAAAACTTGTAAGAACTGTCAACAAATAATAAAAGCATCTGTAATTCATCTCATTTTGTGCTTTGAACCAGTAGGAAAGTTGTGTAGTAACAGTAAAATGTTTCAATGGCAGGGATGAAGAAGCACCCAGGAAGGCAACCAAGGAATATCAAAACACAAAGAGAAAAATACATTCCAAAGGGCAAATCAAAGAGATTGCCCAAAGGAAATTATCTTTTTATCTTTCTCTCAGGAAAAGAAAAATAGGCAAAAAAACTCCACCTCTCAATAAAATAAACCCACAGTTGTTCTGAGCCCCTATCCCTTCAGTTTGGCAGTGCAAGATACAACAAGCATTTTGTTTTCCTTGGCAAACATGTATTGAAGACACAGTGCAAGAGGGGGGAAATTGTGCTGCCAGCATCCATGCCATAGCCAATCTGTAAATGACAAATAAGAATTCTTGCTGGATGGACAGTGGTAACAATGAGCCTGAAGTTTGAAAGGCCTTCTCTGTGTCTTTACAAGTGTGATGCAAAGAGAGGGAATACAACCAGCTTTGTTTTCTTTCTTTCCAGTTTAGTTGAATATCAGAAATTGAGCAGCCAGAGCCTCGTGCTGACCCCTCGTTCTCGCAGAACATGTGCACAGAAAACCAGTGCTCTCATTGCAGAGCAGATCAGGTAAACCCTGCACCCATGAGCTCCTCTTCAGATTGCTGTTGGTAGCTGGAAGCCAGGAGAGCTTGAAGCCTTGAGAGCTTGCTATTGAAATGCAAATGGTTCTAGAAGCACAGCTTAACTGCACCTTGAGTAAAACTAGTTTATGTTCAGAAACATAAAGCTGACTCGTGGTGTTCTGCAGAAAACTGACTTCTTTTAAACCAGTCTGTTAAAAAGCAATGGAAGATTAGCAGCTGAAGTGGAAAACATTTTGGCTTGCTGATTTCAAGAACTCCAGAAAAAGCTGAAAGTGTACAAATGTTGCTCAGTGATGTGTAGACTTGTGTGTATTTTTTTTAAAGCTTAAATAATTTCTGTTTCTTACAGCATGTTGGATAAGGAAGATTCTCTGTCTGGCTCTGACAGTTCCTACTCTTCAAGTAACGAGGAAGAGGAGGATGATGATGTGCCCTGTACACCAGAAAAGAAGACTAAATCCAGCAGAATATTCAGCACCCCAAAATCTTCAAGGAAGTCAGCAACTCACACTCCTGCAAAGAAACTGAAAAAAACTGTAAGGCTCCACATTGCGCAGCTATTTTTATTATTTTTATTATTTTCCATTATTTTCATTATGAGCCAGTTATTTGAATGCTTGATGCCTGTGTACCAGAGTAAAGTATCTGACCCCTTAGCTTTCAATGAAGCTTTATCTGGATTAATTTAATCTTTGATATGAGTAGGTTATGGAAATACATAACCCATTTGCATGTTGTGAATATTGTGACAGTATTGATCAGAAAACTGTAGCTTAAACAGGGAAATTACTGGCTTGGATGCTGTTTCTTTAGGATCAGATCATTCTGTTACACAGCACTTCAGAAAAGGACTTAACAACTCAAAAATGCTTCAGAGAGTTAAAAGGTGTAATTGTCACCACCCCCTTTCCAGTTTCCTTTTTCTCTCAGGAAGAAAACACCATAAGGTTTGTCTGGTAATTCCCTGTGTAAATACTGGTTCTCAGTTCATCTTGTACTCTGGCATAAGTAATGTTTGGGAAACTCTTATCAATGATTTGTTTCCATCAGAAATTGCTGTTTGTAGAAAATCTGCATGGGGTTGTAATTTCTCTTTGCAGCCTTTACAAGGAACACCCAGAACACCTCGGAATGCAACCCCAGAAATTCCCAGGCGCATCCAGGCTGCCCAGGAACCAGCCAGTGTACTGGAAGAAGCCAGATTAAGGTAACCTGTGCTCAGGAAAATCACCTTTATTTTGCATCAGGTGTGCATTGCAGTAGGCTGTGCTGAACTGGGGGATGTCATCTTTACCATTTAGAATAAAGTAGGTAAAAGTGCATGGTGTTCTGATCCAAGAGGAGTATTTTATAATTTACAGTACAATACTAGATTTACAAATAATAGTAGTGTTGACAATACTACTTTAGCAATTTCAAATTATTTTAACCAGTCCATGCCAAGTTCTTCAGAATTAGGTATCTGTATTCTGCAACATTAGAAAAACAAAGATCCTCTCTGATTAGCTTTAGATTGTAAAGGTACAATATTTGTCTCTTGGTGTGTGAAAAAGCTTTACAGGTATCACTGTAGATCTTCACAGTGGAAAAAAAAAGGCATTCAGGACTAACTATCTTTCAGACTGGGTTTTAGTTTTGTTTCCTATAAGCAGTCTCTCCTGTTTTATCCTACCTTTGCACTGACTTATAAATAGTTGATGAATTAAAACAGATAGATCTTTATTGCTGCATAAATTAAGAGCACATAGACACTAGGCTATTTCTTTTGGGATGCTTGACATTGGTGCTCAGAGTTGAAAGTATGTAAGAGAGATTTGGAAAACTCCATACAGGAGGAAGGTGAGCATCTGCCTGTTTGTTTGCATCAGTTCTTCAGAGAGAACAGCAATTTTAATGTTCTTTTTATTTTCTTTTTGAATTCAAAGGCTGCATGTTTCTGCTATCCCAGAATCTCTGCCATGTCGTGAGGAAGAATTCCAGGATATTTATAACTTTGTGGAAAGCAAACTTATTGATGGTACAGGAGGGTGAGTTTGGCAAGACTGTGACCAAGATCACATCTGCTTACAACATAACAGCAGTCAGATGATACATTTTCACTTTATACTTATACTTTATATAAGTATACGTATATACTTAACATTTATTTAAGTGTATTTATATAAAGTAAATTTAAATGATGATAACTTTTTTATATTTAAAAAGTTTTCATCATTCAAAGTTCCTTGCTCAATTTTCCTGGTATTTTTCTTCCTTAAATGGTGGTGTGTGTAGAAATAATGTGGGCTTCTTTATTCTACAGATTCAAATTTAAGACCAAATTATAACTAGTCAGTTTTAGAAGTCTGGAAAACTATTAAAAAAAAAAAAAAAGGTAAATTACATTTATAAAATGTTTTAGGTTGTTAATTGCTTCAGTAATAATAAAAATCCTCATGATGCTCCAAGGTGTTGTCATGTGTCCCAGCTTGCAAATAAAGTAAGATGTAGGGAGTTGCTTGAAGTGTCAGAGGAGTGTTCAAGGCTGGTGTCAGAGGTCAGGAATTCCAGCTCATTAATCCCAAGAGTGTTACCATTTTGCTCAGGCTGCTGAAGAGGTGCTCTCCTTTTGTAGGTGCATGTACATATCTGGGGTGCCTGGAACAGGTAAAACTGCAACTGTTCATGAAGCGATCCGGTGCCTTCAGCGAGCTGCAGAAAATGATGAGCTGCCACCATTCCAGTTTGTGGAGATCAATGGCATGAAGCTGACAGACCCTCACCAAGCCTATGTGCAGATATTAGAGGTAAATAAAGCGTTTTCAGTGGCTGCTGGGTTTGAAAGAAGGGATCTTACACTTTACCATCAGATCCTTGATATGTTACAGTGTTCAAGGCACTTATCAGTACTTCCCAGTGCCTCCAAGAGACTGTGTGCTTTTATCTTAGAGCAGGTTTGTAAATAATTAGCTTAAGGCCTTAGCCAACTTCTTGAACTGCTCTGCTTTCTGCTGCATAAGGGCAGTGGCTGAGAAATAGCCTGGTTTATTGCATCTACTCATCTAAAAAAAATCTAACCCAGCTTTTTATATTTCCTATGGTGTAACTTTTTCTGTGTATCTGCTTAAACAACTACTAAGGTGACAACTCTGAAAGTCAGTGTAGCAATAGAATAATTACTGAGGGGGGTCTTAACGGTTAATTGGTCAGTCATAATAGTAATTCAGCTAAAGAGGGGCCATCTCTGTCAACAAAAGTGTATTTCTGATATCCATGACAAACCAGGCTGCAGTATCCATCTGGGGCTACTGCCTGTGCTTGTGTTGTACGGGTGGGAATTAATCTTCTGAGGACTGGATTAAGATCACCCAGTAGGCATTAGACAGTAACTGCTCAAAAGCTTTCTCCATCTAGGCTAACTTTAAACCAGTGACCTGGAAATGAAATGGTTTCCTGAAGCATCTGTTCCATTTTCATATAAACTTCTGCTCCATTTATTTAAGTTTGACATCATCTTTCTGAGCGGGGGGGGCATACATTAGTGTTCTCATGTCTCTGTCCTCATAGTTGGGAGTTAAATTTACATATTTGCATCCTTTCCTCAAACCAGCTTAGACAGTGTCTTGCTGAGGGATTTGCTGAGGCCAGGCCACTGTGTTTCTTTAGCATAGTGAGAGGCTTCCTGACAATCACCCCATTTCATGGTAGTGTGAATGTATTATAACAGCCTTTGTTCCTATCCCATTCAGCATAAAATCTAAAAATGAATAAAGAATAGGCCTTTGGAAGTACAATCTGTTGCCCCCCACTAGTCCTGAACTCTAAGGTAGCCCAGTGAAATATCCCTTAGGGGAGTCCAAAGTCACATGAACCATGCACTTCTCCAATTCCTTCTGCCTCAGCTACTGTCAGAGAACCCTCACCAAAAACCAGGCTGCTGCTGCTCTCCTGATTGCTGCAGGTTGAGATCCAGTTTGCTGGTGTTTGCTGACATTTCTTTGCATGACTGAAGCAAATTCTAGAGCTTCCCTTCTGCAGTTGCCTCACTGCTGTAGGAAAGTTTAGAGATAGAACAGAGACTGGAAGCCCTGGACAGATGAAAGAGATAAGGTTAAATACCTGGGTTCAGGAAGAGTCCAGTTCCACCACAGCAACTGAACTCTGTGGTATATTGGATCCTCAGCTCCAGAGCTGTAGAATCAGGATTCTCTGGGATTCAGCTCTTTCTCTGACTGATTTGGGCTGTCCTGACTGAACTGGAAACATGAAACAAGTAGAGATTATACATTAATCTTGTACTCTGGCTTGTGTAGTAATTATCAAATCTTAGGTTTATGAGAGATTTTAGAAAAGAAATACAGTTTTCAAGTGCAGTCTCCATTTGGCTTTATTGCTGGGCTTTGCACTGTGATGAACAATTGATTCAGCATCTGCAGTGTAATTTTGAAATGTCATGCTTTGATTTCTGGATATCTTTGGACTTGGAAGAGAAGAGGTAATGTACAGTCAGCTCATCTGTTCTGCCACGTAGTTGCAAAAGGTATTGCAGGTATTTTTTAAGCTCACAGTTAATTTAATTATAGATCATGCTGATGATTCATTAGAATTTTAATAGCAGTCCAAGATTACTGAAGTCAGGCTATTCCTGTCAGCTGACTTAGTTAGTAGGTGTGTGCATTTAGGGGTACCATAGAGATATGCTGGGTTTAGAGCCCTCTAGACTGGGTGGGTTCAGGCTTTCTTAATGATTCTAGGAAAGATTGCAAAGAAGTCAGTGGCCTTTCTTTTTAGCTATGCATTGTTTTGTTTCTCTTCTCCTTTATGGGGAGTTCTTGGTAGACAAGAGTGTCTTATGAGCTACTTTCTCCCATTTTTTTGCTCCCCCATGGAAAAAAGAATCCATGTGCTTGGTGTTGATTGTTTAGAAAAGGCAAAATTGAATTGTGTTTTTGAAACACAATTCTTTTTGTGTTCAATTTCAATTGAAACACAAAACTTCGTGTTTCCAGGAGTTTGGTGTGATTAACCTGCAATATTTGTTCAATCCTTGTGCAGTTCTTGACAGGTCAGAAGGTGACAGCAGCCCATGCTGCAGTACTGCTGGCAAAGCTGTTCAGTACACCTGGACCAAAGAGGAAGACCACAGTGCTGATAGTGGATGAGGTGAGACAAAGAATCCTTTGTTTTCTTTCCTCCAAGGATTGTAAGAAGTGAGTTTTTGGTGGATGGAAAATAATGCTTGCTTTGAGTGTATGACATGTGATGTAACAGGAATAGACTTAGGAGAGAGGAGACACAAATAGTTCCTCTTACCTATTTAAATTCAGTTTCCTGAAAAGGCTGAGTATCCTGTTGCCATGTTGTTCTCTTTCTTGGATTTCATATTGGTTTTGTGTTTTGTTATTCCAAGACATGGAATAAGTTGTTTGTCAATTGTAAATACCAGAGGACTCAACTGTATTTTGTCTGGAAGCTGCTGCTTTTCCAGTGGGAAAACTCACTGGAAATAAGAAAATAAGAGGAGTAAGTCACCCTCAGTTTTGAAAATCCTTGAATGTGCTATGTTCAGTAATAATCATGTGCACCCTTATTTTTGCTGTAAGCTGATTCAAGTTCTCACTTGGAGGGTCTTTGAATCTTGTTAGATGTAGTATTAGTATCACACAATGGTGTTTTAAAACTCCAGCTGTTCAACATTTACTGTTCAGGCATCCAGCAGGACTGTGCTTTTCCAAAAGAGATTAGAGCTCTAATTCAGCAAATGCAGTCCTATTAGTAGGTGGATAAAGGAAAAGCAACAGAGGCAGCTTGTTCAGAATCACATGAGAAATCTTCTGTGGCAGGGCTGGTTCTCAACCCCCCACCAGATACTGTAAATAAGAGGCCATTCCTTTTTCCAGTCTCATTCTTCTCTTTTTCTCTCTGCAGCTTGACCTGCTGTGGACCAGGAAGCAGAATGTGATGTACAACTTGTTTGACTGGCCAACCCAAAAGCACTCCAAGCTCATCATCCTGGCCATTGCCAACACCATGGACCTGCCAGAGAGGATCATGATGAACAGAGTGGCAAGCAGGCTGGTATGTCCTAGCAGTTCTGTTGCTATTCCATGAAAGGAGAACAGATTAAATACTGGATGCAATCAGAAGCAATCCAGAGGAAAAGTAGGATTGGTTATATCAGAAGCTGAACAATGTTTTTTATAATTCCCTCTCCAGAGTGTTGATAATGAACACATAAATCTTAGCAAAGAAAGTTCATCAGCCTGTTTGCTCATCAGGTATTATGCTGTGTACGTACACTATGTTCTTGTAAGAATGAAATAAGAATATGGATGTCTTTTTAAATATATTAAGATCTGGATAATCAAATGCTGTGCTTCATGGTTAAGCTGCTTACACTGGAGTTCAGAAGAATTCTCTTTTGGTTTCCCTTCCTCTTTCCCCTTCCATTCCAGGCACCTACTTGCTTCTCTGCTATCATCAGCTGGTAGATTATATAAGGGATCCAACAAAGAGAATTGGACACACTCTCCACTTGTTTTGAATATATTTTCCTAGGTCATTTCACCACAGCTCTGAAGAGTGATTTGCAAAAACAGTGCTCTGTGCCTCTATCCTTCCATGACTCAAAAACAGCTCCACAGGGTGTGAATTGCTTTCCCCCACCCACCAAGCCCACTGCAGATCAGCTGAGTCCATATAGTCACAAGAGAAGTTTTGCATAAGAAATTCAAAACTCAGGTCTCCTGTAGGATGAGAGGCAGTGCACCATCTGTAACATAGATTGTCCTCATCTGAGGGCACTTCTTATTAGCTTGAGCCAGAAGAGGGTTTTAATTCTTGGCTGATGGCTAACTTGGAGTCAACACACACATACACAGATTTGTTAAGGGAGACATTGATATTTTTCCTCAGCTGCTGCTATTGTATTAAAAAATAACGTCTAGACTGATGTAATCAAAATATTTTTGTACTGAGGAGTTCTGATTTGTTTAAAAGGTTTTTATAAGAGAAATCTGAATTCTGATAGCAGCTTCACTTGCTCCTCAGGCCTTTCAGTAGGGAGATCCAACCAGTGGTCCTCACTGAGTCACAGTTTTGTGGATTTGTATATTGTTTCACAAATGTGATTGATTAAATCATGTCACTAGGAGGGAAAGGATGTGAAAGACTGATTGCTCCTACCAGAAAAAGTAAAAGTTACCACACAGGCCATGCTTGAGCAGTTAAGAGTTTTCCAGCACCACAAACACTTTTCACTGTGTTGTGTCATTTGTTGTAGGGCCTCACCAGAATGTCCTTTCAGCCCTACACCTACAAACAGTTACAGCAAATCATTTCATCCAGACTGAAGGGTGTGAAGGCATTTGAAGAGGATGCAGTTCAGCTGGTTTCCAGGAAGGTGAGCACAGAGCAGATAAAAGTCCATCATGTTGCACCAGGTGACAAGTGTGGGGACAGCAGGGAGAGTTTTGTAACAGCTGTTAAACCTGGTTCTGTGTTGGAGGCAAGTGGGGCACCATTAGATCATGCATTATTCAGGGTATTTTCTCAGAAGACATTGCTAGAGCAGTGTCCTTGCTTTTCCCACCTACTCTGAGAAGGCAGCAGCATATTCCAAGAGCTGAAGGCATGACAAGAGTCGTGATGATAAGATGTCAACTGTCTCCACTGTTTAGCATAATGTGAATCATTGGAGAATCCTGAAAAAGATAGCATGCCAGTGGCAGTGGAAATAGCCTTATTAATTTTATTTTCAAGATGTTTAGTGCACTGGCATAATAGATAATACCTGTTCTCTTTGCAAGTCTTAATACTCAGTTGTACAAAACATAAGTAATGCATTGGGGATCAGTAGCTTCTCAAACTGAGATCTGTGCACTGCTAATGTGTTATATTAGCAGCTCTATATTAAAGTAATCTATTAAAATTATGTCAAAACATCCTACATCATTGTAGGATTAAAAAAGAGTGCTCATAAATATGTCAGAAGTAAATACAAGCATGTGTTTTGTTGTGAAGGAGCCACCTCTCTGTAAGATTCCAAGTGATGCTTTTGCAGAGGGAATAATTGCCGTGTTTTTCTAGTATGAGATTTCTTCAGAAAATATAGAAATGTACCTTGCAATTAGATTTTCTGCAGGGTTTCTCATTCTTGGCCCCAGCTGGGTTCTAGGGCTTTTGTATATTACCAGCACCTACTGGGAAAACGGCCAGTACTATATGTGGTGAATGTTCATAGCTTTATTAAAACTGTAAAGCACAATTGGGGTTTTAACAAGTATTTAGTTTCAGAAATGTGACACCTAAAAATTTTCAGGCATTTGTGACTGTAAATCTGTAACTTCTAAAATTATTAGTGTACTCTTAAAATCAGTGTTTTAATGAGTATAGAAAAACTGAGTTTTTTGGTGTTTTAGCCACCCCTCCTTTTTTTTTCCTTTTGCATAAACCTGCATTATGGCAAAGGTCTTCACTGATAATTAAACTGATATTTCTGAAAGCTTTTGGTGTTGAAGTGAATTCCTCACCTTTAATTTTTTTAAACCTCTGACTTCTGTCTTATAGAAAAAAGTTCAGCCTTGAATTTATGATGCCCAGATCAGGGTGGGGGTGTGGGTGACGTGGAGAGTCACTTCTGTCGGTTTTGGTCGGCAAGCTTTGTTGTTCAGGATCTGGGATCGTAGTAGGATAGTTCAGAGATGCATTGCTCTCCCACTGGGTGCTCGGGGTGTTTGGGGTTGGTTTGTCTGTTGATTCTTGCTAAACTCTTTCCCCAGGTGTTTGGAAATGTCACAAATTGTCACGTTCACTTGCAGGTGGCAGCGCTGTCCGGGGATGCCCGGCGGTGCCTGGATATCTGCAGGAGGGCCACAGAGATCTGTGAGTTCACCAGGCACAAGAGAACTCCAGAGACTGTCAGGATGGCCCACGTGACTGAAGCCATAGATGAAATGTTCTCATCCCCATATGTCAATGCAATCAGGTAAAAATACTTCCTTTGCTTTTGTATCTCTTTCACAGCACCAGTTTTTCAAAAACAAAAAATTTGATTTGCAGGCTACGATACAATGGCCACTTGTGATATCAACTGCTTACCCTGTGCTTAAATACGTGGCTCCCAAGCAATTTCCCTTCCAGACCTCCTCCTGATGTTTCATAGATTCTGAACTTCACAAATGGATCTTTGTCTGGTTTGTTTTTTGACTCAGGAATGCTTCATTGCATGAACAAATCTTCTTGAAAGCAATTTTGGCAGAGTTCCGCAGGGCAGGAGTTGAGGAGGCGACAGTTCAACAGGTATGGAGCTTTTTTGTTACTGACACCAGTGGTCTGGATCACAAGGTGGTTTTATTTTTTCTGGCCTGCATGTTGACACATCTAATGCTTCTACCTTGACATGCTTTATAACAGGAAAAATCAAAGAGAAGCTGAAATTTTCAGGCAACAGTCCAAGGAGGAAAACTGAAAGTTGATTCCAACTTGTGCATCACTGTTTTTCTTCATACAGGCAGATACGTCACTGGGAGCTTTGGTTGTTTTAGTAGACCCATGAAATACTGGGTGCCAGCAGAGCTGTGAAGACTCTGGGGTAGTCATGAGTAGTGTGGAAGCTAAATGTTAATACTTACAGAAAGATGTAGTTCTAAGCATTTTTATATAAAATCGCAGCATCTGAACAGGCTGGAGCTATTTTATCTCCCCTCCCATGGATGTGAGGGGAAGGCAGCTTCTCTCTGTGTCACCTTGGCACACTCAGTTGCAGCAGGCAGTAAACATAACCTGTGTCCTTCTCTTTCTCTTTTTCAACAGATCTACCAGCACCACGTGGCCTTGTGCAGGCTGGAAGGCCTGCAGAGCCCCACGGTGTCAGAAATCATGGCAATTTGTTCCAGACTCGGTGCCTGCAGGCTCTTGCTGGTGGAGGCCAGCAATAAATATCTGCACATGCGGGTGCGACTGAACCTCAGCCAGGACGATGTCATGTATGCACTCAGGGAGGAATAAAGCAAAAGAGATTTTATTGCTTTTAGTATGTATAAATATTTTAAATACCGTCTATTTTTATTTTTTTTTAATTATTGATAAAATGGAAATAGTGTATTTTTAAAATGCTTTGCTTATTTGTTTGATGTATGAAAGCAATAGTTTTTAATAATAAAAATACTTCTAAAAACAAATAGTTTGAAATACTTAAAATGCTTTGAAATTAATTCTTTAAGCGCTGGTTGCTGGTCCCCTTCTAATTGAGGTGTATGAATTTGGGATGGATTATTTGAAGATTACTCGCATCACTGCTTTTTTTAAGACTCACGATGTCTTTGGCATGCTGTAGATTTTCTTCAGTGACTTTTATACTCAATGAAAGGCATTGTTAAAATGTGCTTAAATTAAAAGGAACTCCAGTTTGCAATCCAACATAATTAAAAGGAACTTCCAGTTTGCAAGGCAGGCTCGCTGTTGGAATGGAGGAGCCTGTAACAATACACGAACTGTGCCGCCCAAATCGCCAACCCCTTTGTGCGATCGATCGCTATCGCGGTTGTCCCGGGGCCGGGGTGTGGGCAGGGACGCTCCGGACCGAACCCGGGGCCGTGGCTCCGGGCCGGGCCCGCCCCTCCGCGCAGCCGCGCAGCCGCCGGGGTTGTTTTTTTAAGAAGGATAATATTGAAGAAACCCATCTCCAGCAATCTAATATATTGTCTGATGTTCTTCTAGGAACAAATATATNGCTGCCCTCACGGCGGGGGAGCCCCGTGAGGGGGTGCCGGGCGAGCTGCGGGGTCGCGCCGGCCGCCTCCGTCCGGCGGGCTTTGCCTTGGCACGGGCAGGGTACTGACTTAAAGTTCCGTGTGCTCTCAGTCCTGTAGAGACAACCCTGTGAAATTCATGAACCAACATGCTTGGCAGAAGACCTAAAAAGGGCCCTCAGGCAAAGGGCCAGGGAGCTGCAGTTGCAAAGCAGGTAAGGAGGGCAGAGGGCCAGGGAGATTCGGTTGCGGAGCAGGCAGGGAAACCTCCTACTCCCACAGCTCCTCAGGATAGTCTCGCTCAGACCTCTTGCTGCCCAGTGTTTCCCTGCAGAATCTCCCATGTGTTACGAGCATTGCAGGATCGTGGAAAAAATTAAATTGTGTGGTGCCTGTTTTGCTTCCTTCTTCTTTAATGCATTCTTCTTCAAGTAAATATCTGATAGGCAGCTGTGGAGGTCTTGCAGGGAGGCACAGTGTTGTAATGCTGTAATCTTTGCATGAGACCTCATGACTCATGCTTACAGTATTTTCTTAGCCCAGCTATGTTGAGATTTAATAATAACTTCAGTGACTCTGTTGAGGTTTTCCTTACATCTCTAAGGAAAAAGAAGTAAGAACAGCAGAATATCAGGTAACAAATTAAGGGACTTACGTGGGAGAATATTAAGGTGGTAAACAAGAGACAAATAATTTCCATTTGTATCGTCATTTTTTCATGTAACAGACTGATAAGCCTATGCCCTTTTCCTGCAGATAAAAGTGAATTTAGCTGTGTCTCTGTTTTGGGGTTTTTTCCATATTTATTTATCTTGGATGGAGTTTCAGAAGTCTTGTGGAGAGAAACACTAATTAGTTATGGTTGGTGGTGTAGAAAGTCAGGTGACAGTGTCAAAATTAGAAATACAGTCAAGGCAAAATTCTGGGTAGAAGACTGACAGAAAACCAGTGTTGTTAGAGTTAAAGAATGTGTTAGAACCAGAATTGAATTTCAGAAGCCTTTGAAGGTAGAATAGAGACATGTAACAGGTGGAATAACTGGTAAGAACATAGAGAAATGTGAAAAGGGATTGTAACAGGTTATTAGAATAGAGAAGATAGCTAAGATGTTCTCTTCTGGTGATTTCTTGGGAAGCAGTGTTCTCATACTGAAGGCAGAGTGCTGTAATTAGTGATCCATAATGTCACCATGACTCCAGTGTGAAAGTTTGCATTTCTCAGTGAGACACTTAGTTCATCTGAGCAGGGGAGATGATAAAAAGTGAAAGAATCTTCCCTCCTTCCGGGTAAAAAGGAGAAACGTCACTCTGAAAAGACAGAGAGTAACTCAAGGATCTGATTAATGTATTTTACTAATTTCAAATTCAATACAGTTAATTATTCAGCCTGTTGTACAGCATGGATGAGTGTTTCTTGAAACAAATGGCTTGTTTGCTTTCAGAGTAACTCATTTTAAAATGGTTTTCTGTTGTGTACTGTATCAACTGCAAGCTTTTTATAACTTATTTTTCCTGTTTTATTAAACATTGCTTCAATACTAATTTCACTGGATATGTTCCTTATTGAATGGATTGGGACTTAGAGCTAGAACTGCTGAATTGTGTTTTTGACTTCCATGGTTTCTGCAGTTGCTTCAGTGTCCACACTTGCAGAGGGGCAATGAGCAGATCCCGTGTGCTCCTGAGCCATTCTGCACATGGATGAAAGGTCTATGTGTGTCCCATAGAACCTGAATCTTCAGATCACCTTTATAAGTATTTCCTATTTAAATCTTATCCTCACCTTCTCTCTGTTCTAGCCAAGTGTGCAAATACTTTAGTTTTGCTTTGCTTTCCCAAATTTTGCAGCTGGGAGAAGGATAAGGCAGAGGGTGGCTGACTGATCTGCCCAGTGCCTTATGGAATGTCAAGGGCAGCTGCTGATTTTTGATTTTGCTGATTTTGCTGTTGCTGGTCCTTGGAGCCAGTGTTTCTCAGCTATATCTTTCACATTCTCCTCTGGGATTACAAAATGTGGATTACAAATGCCCCCAAAGATGGGTGCAGAATGTTTCAGGGCAGTAGCCACCACCAGCACTTTGATTCCAACTGGGTTAAAAAAAAAAATTTATTGCTCACATTAATTTATAAACTTCTTGCAGCACTTCAGATCCTTGAGACAGAAGGAGATTGCAAACCCTTAGAATAATGACAGCTGATGTTTTTTCCTGTGCTGGAGAGAAGCTAAAGTGCTGCCTCCTTGGCCATGAGAGGATCAGTAAGGGCTTGTGCTTTGGAAAAGTGTGAGGAAAACTTCACCTACCTCATAGAATTAATCTAATTCTCTTCATTCATGTTCAAAAAATCTTAGCATACTTATTTTTTTTTATGAGGCAGTTAGCATCTTAACCAGAAATACAAAACTGATAAAATGGCATTTTAGAGGAATGCCTTTTGGACTAAGACCCCCCGAGATTCCTTTGATATACTTTGGAATGTTTTGCCCCAAGAGAGTGATAACCCCTGCTCTAATATCCTGATTACTGTTATTAATGCTGTTCCCTGAGATGTTATCTCTTAGCTGATGATCTGTGCCAGCCAGCTGGATGGTTTTCTCTGTGCACTGTGGGCATTGCTGGGTTGTGATGGCTCTGTTTGTCTCCATGGGATTTCGAAACTGGTATAAGAAGAAGACAGAACAGTTTTGTGTTTGTAAATGTAGCTTCTTCAAGAGATGAGGGTGAAGTCTGCAGTGTGCACGTGTCAGACCTGTTGTGTGTGAATGATGGGTGAATATTTTTTAGCTTTGCTGTTGCAGGCACTGCCCTGAGCTTCCCTGATGCTGTCTGCTCCATGAGGCTCAGTAAAACAAACATTTTATTCTACCTTGTTATGTCAGACTATTAAATTGGATTGATTTTAAGAAATGGTTTGTGTAGAGTTTTAAAGGTAATACTTGTAGGGTATGAAGATTTATGTACCTTACACCAGTTAGGGGTGCCTGGTATGCATTGTTGTGGTAGTAGAAGTGGTATGATAGTGAGCTGTAAAAAAAAATGAACAGAATTCAGAATGCATGAAAATGTCTAAATACTCCATACAGTGTGATGTTTTAGAGTGGCATCTTTGTTCTAACTGTAAGGTACTTTATTATTCTGTGTTGTTGTTTTCCCTTGGCTCCAGCTGGGGCTGTTTGTGGATTTCAATCCTGAAGAGATGCTGCTGGGTGCAGAGGAAGGTGAGGATGATGGGGACCTCGAAGCAGAGCTTGCTGCTATCACAGGAGCAAAAGTGAAAGAAGGAAAACCAAAACCGAAGGTGAAAAGTAAGTTAAAGTATCTGAGTTTTATTTACCTTTAATAAATTAATCTAAATTTATTATTTGTCTAAAAAATCTACAAGTTTATCTAAATTTTTTTTTTATCACTGATAGAAGCTGAATTTGCAATTGCTCTTTACTTTGAAAGGTTTAATTTGTTACTCCACAAACAATGCAAAAGTTGTTTTTTTGTTGTTGATGCTCTTGTGGATGTAGGAAAAAGATCTCTGGTGGCTGGCCCATTTAATGACTAAATTAAGACATGTTTTTTTAGCATATGAAGTCATAAAAAGGTGTAGTAGGCGCTAGATGATTTCAGAAGGGAAATTGTGTTTCTTGTGGAGGGTGGGTTGTTTGTCATGTGGTTGTTCTTCTGTTTTTGTTTGAAGAATGAATTTACATAATGAGCATTATATTTTTAGTTACTTGGAATCTGTAGCCAAAATTGAATCCCATTTTCAGGGGCAAATATTGATGCAATTACTTGGAGAATCCTGTGTTATGCAGGTTAGAGTGTCTCTTGGAATGGACTGTTACCATTCTTAATACTTGAAGAAGTTAATTTTGTCTGGTGTTTGTTTGGATGCAGCTCTGCAGTGTTTTACAGGCTTGCTGTAATCTACCCTCAAACAAGGCTGCTGCTGTGAGGGCCAAAACCTGGAGCATGCTCAGCCTCTGAGCATGTCCGTGTTTGGGGAGCTGCAGGGTGAGCTGGCTCAGGAACTCCTCTGCAAAAACAAACCTGAGTTCTTGGGGAGGTTTTCAGCTCAGCCAGGTTTGCTCCCTGCCCCTCTGACAGCTGGGGTGGCAGCCAGTGGTTGAGGTGGGACCAGGAAAATGGTGTGTGAGCAGGTGCAGGAAGGAACCTCCAGCCTTATTTGCAGCTCTGCAGTAATTTCCCTGTGATACTGAAGGGGCTTCACACAGAGCAGCAGAGAAATTAATTTTGAAATGTTCAGGCAAGACAACTCTATAAACAAGGTAGCTGATGTTAAACAGAGGACATGTTTGTATCTGAAACTAAATTCTAAATCATTTCCACTCTCCACATTTCAAAATTTTAGTAAACTCTTAAAGCTAATAAGCAGAATTGTGCAAATAGACATAATAGCAGAACTTCTGCCATTGGACATAGGTTACTTGTGGCTAAAACATGCAGGATGATGTTTTGAGGGTGAATCTGTGTATCAGTAGCTCTTGAATTGTTGTCAGCTTTTCAAGAGCTGACTTCCCTCTCACCCTCATCGTGTCACTTATTTTGTTGTTCTGGTCTTTTTATTCATAAGAGGAAAGTAAAACTTCAGACAGCACAAAATTAACATTTACTATTCCTAACATTTACTGTGCCTTCTAAATGTGTGGTTCAAAAAGGATTTTCCGAAGTGATGTGCAGCTATTCTGTTTTCCTGTTAGAATTGGAAGTGTGTGGGTTAGAAGCTCATGGAGGATGAGCAGCTGGGCAGCTGGCACTGGGCACTCCTGAGACCTGGCCCAGTGCAGGGGTGGGGGCAGGATGCAGGCAGGCCACTGCCTGGAAAGGAGGAGCTGCAGTGACACAGGGGAGCAACAGATCCTGTCTGGGAAAGGACAGGAAAAGGGATCCAGTGCAACTCAGGTGCTTGGCTCTTGGCTGAGCACCAGGTGCAGTAATTCCTTCCTGGATTACATCCTGGAGCTCTGATTGGGTGTGGGAGAATGGCCTCCTCCAGCAGAAGCTGCACTGTTGGAACATCTTAAGCCCAGAGATCCCTGCTCTCTCTGATAAGTGCCAGCTGGGCAGCCACTCACGTGGCTTTGAAATTGTGGCCTCATCTTGCTGCACAGGATTAGAGCTGAAAAACCATCTGAGGAGGCTTGATTAGGTTTTTTGCCTCTACTGCAGTTTCCTGCCCAGCAAGTTGCCTTTGGATATGGCCTGCAGTCCAAGTTTTGCTAAGGGTCAAATTTATGAGCAACATGTTTGATAGAAATGCCGAAGCACTGATGGAGTAAATTAGATTATTTGAACAGAAACAGTTTTGTACCTGGGTTAATTTTCAGCTGATTTGATTCAGCAAATGGAGGGAGTGAATGGGATCCATTTAAATTGACTGTAAAGCTCTGTCCTGGGGATCTGTATTTTCTGCAGCTTTTACTGCCACTGGTGAGTCACAGTCATATGTCTGCATAGGGAAGTATCAGAGACATTTACATGGACAGTTGGGATTTGTGGGCAAGCAGCCTCACCTTTGAGAGCATGTGGAGGAAGTTGATAGTTTAGGAAGATGTGGTTGGCACAGCATGAAGCACAGATGAGAACTCAGCAATGAGGAGATAAGTAGAGTTTTCAGGATTAAGACCAGAAGCAAAATTGCAAAATGAAGGAGCCAAGAAGAATTTGGAAAAGGCTGAATCTCATCATCACGAGACAGCAGTGCAGAAAATGTGCAAGTGTGTTGCTGCCTGCCTCAACTGTCACAGCAGAAACACCAGTGCTGCTTTTCCTGGGTGCTCACTTCCCAGTCTTTGCCCTTTATCCATCAATGTACTCTGAGTTACCTACAACACTGTGCAATAAAGATGAGAGATCACTGCTCTCTTCCAGCTGGTAGCAGCTCCTTCAGGGTTTATACCCAGTGACTACAGAACTGTTCCTTAGGGTTTATGGCTCCTTGGGATTTCCTTTAACAGCTCCTCTGCCCATGGATCACATTGAAAAGATGGCTGCAGAGTGTATGAAGGACCTGAATGAAGATGAAGAGGAAGATGCAGATGATGAAGACTTGGAGAAAGATACAGACCTGTTGGTATGCATAACTGTTAGCAAAGAGGCTTAGTATGTATTTTTTGTTTGTTTTTTAACAGAACTGCATTTAGCAAAAATATCTGTTAACTTTTTGATGAGAAGCTAAATATTGCAAAAGCACCATTAGGTGCAAGTTTTTGCAGGATCCATCCCCCTGCACAGCAGAGTAAAAGTTTCCTCACATTTTATGTGTGAAGGTCTTAGAGATTTGAGGGAAGAGCAGGAATCCCATTCCCTGTCAGCTGATGAAAGACAGCCTGGGACAGTCTCCTTAAAGTCATGTCTGCCACCATTTTGTTTCTGCTTCAAGTAGTGCTTGGCCTGAGAGAACACCTCAAGAAAGCCTTTGTTGTTTCAGTGACTCCTCCAGCTGGCAGGGTTTAGGGAAGGAGAGTTAAGCAGTGGTTTTGACTGCCATTTCTAGTAGAGGCTTTTTGGAATTTGAAGTTTAGGTTTGCATAATCATTGCATAAGTAACTCTCTTAACTTCTCCAGCTTCAGATCTCCAGCCACAAACTTGTGTGGTGATCCTGGGGCTGCAGGGTGGCTTTTCAGTGGTATCTGGAACCAGTTTAAACTAATAATAAAAAATAAAATTGAGTTTTACGAAGACTGGAATAGAACATCTTCAGACCCTTCACTTGGGTTCACGATGTATCCAAAGCTTTTGACACTTTAGACTTGATTTTATTTTTGTCTTTTGAGGACAGAGAAGATTTTGAGGAAAAGCCTTTTGTTGGCTCTTACTTTTACCTTAGGCAGAGTTGCAAGAAGTTCTGGGGGAAGAAGGTGAGACTGGAAGCTGTGAGGAGGAAATGACAGCAACAGAGCCATCCCCAGCTGAACCAGAAGATGAACTACCTGAACTGCAATCACAGGTAGGAATGAGCTTTGTGTTTCTGACAGTTTTGCTGAATCACTATTGTCACCTGGCTTGTATGAGGGTCATTATCAAGAATCTAGGGAGCTTTTGTCTTCCAAGGAAGAAAGAACTACACTATTGCTGTTTCCTCTGGAGAAACCAGTGCTGTATGGATAGAAGTGACCCTTTTGCTTTGTTTCAAGGGTGAATTCTGATGTTAGCATAGAACTGAAGAGGTAAACAACTGGAGTCAAGCATATCTTGTCCCTCATTTTCCATAGGAGCACGCAGACTGCAGTGCAGGCTTCTAGAGTTCATATCTTGTCCCTAAGAATATTGAGCAGTGTGCTAGAATTGTGAGGCACCTTACAGCTCAACATCTCTGACACACTTTTGGATTTTTTTTCAGTAATATTATCTGTCTCAGCTTAATTTGTCAGTCCTCATGCAGTCAAATCCTATATTCAGTCTGCATGTTTCTGTTGTGTGCCACAGATTCCAGTGCCTTGTACATTGGGCCCATTAGTAAAGGGGATTGAGAGGGTTTCTATAGAGATAATGGCAATAATTACATCAGGAGCCATCTGCAGGGTCTCTGTGGCTATGGACAGTTTGTAAGTAGCTACTCATGACTTTGCTTAGGCTGCTTTTGTCACTGCACTAATTCCAGGCTGTAGGAGGAGGAAAAAGAGCTCTTGTTGTAAAACCAGGTTGAAGCCCAGAAGGGAGCAAACTAGCACAGTTTAAAAATAAGAAGAGAATAAGCCAAGATTTGTGCCAAAATACCTCTTCACACCCTCTGTTGTGTGGGGTTTGAGAGACTTCAGTGTTCTCCTCACCTACTCACCGACCACATGGCTCCAATTACCCTGTGAGTGAGAGTTTCCCAAGTCTCTCCACCCGTTCTTCTCTGTGAGGCCTTTGAGAGAGCCCCGAGGTGGATGCAGGCCCCATTAGCACAGCACAAACACTCCTCTGTTTTAGGGGCTGTTCCTTCCTGCACTCAATTCACAGCGGTGTGTGTATGTGTGTGGAAGAGGAGGGTTTGTTTTTCAGTGCGGTGGGAAAACTCGTCTAGCTGGATGAAATAAGTTTTCTTGATTTGTTTTATTGTTTTTTCTGAGACCTCCTCACTTCCTGCTGTTACCAGTGAGCTGCAGCAGACACTGGAGGGGAGAATTGCTGACTACAGGACGGCGGTTGCGCACGCGAAGGAGTCGGGGGAGAGTGCCAAAACACGGCGGTACGAGAGGGGCCTCAAGGTGAGTTGGGGTCACCAGGATGTGAGGGAGGGTGAGGCAAAGTCAGCTCTCTCAAGTGTGGTCTTCCAGCTGGCTGAGTTTGTTGACGAGAGTGAAATCTCCCTGTGCTGCCTGGTGTTACTTTAAAAACACTTGTTGTTACTGACTACCCACCTGATAGAACACACGCACAGATGAGGTGTGGCTTCCGCTGCCTTTTGTGTGTCAGCTTTGTTTCTGTTGAATGTGGCAGGTGGTAGCTGGGTTTGTGGTGCATGCTGAAGTTAAACCCACCTGCCTGGATCTGAATTTAACCTGTGGTGACTGCTCAATGTTACCTTAAAGCGAAGTTTAGGAGTTTTCCTATCACATACACCTTGCAGTTCATCACTGCTGCCTTCCTGTAGGTACTAACCTTCCACTTCTGTCAGACAAAGGGAGGTGATGCCTTTCCCTGAGTGTGTTGGCTGTGCTTGAAAAGGAATAAAGCGAGGTTTTTGGTTAAGGCAATTAAGAACTGCAGCAAAGAGCAGTCTCTCCAGCCTCTCGTGGTTCCAGGCAGGTGGCGTGCTTGCAGTGAACTGCAGTGCTTGTTTACTGCTGGGCAGAGCCTTGCTCTCCCCGTTGCTTTCAGCTGCTCTCCTGCACCTCAGGCAGCAGCAAAGCTGTGCAGCTCAGAGCTGTGCACTGGGGCAGGATGTAATGGCTCATTGGCTACCAGGTGTCTCGGGGTACAGCAGGAACAATTGAGGCCAAACTCGGGGAAGAAACACACAAGGAAGATGTCTGTGTGTGTCCACTGCCTGCCACCTCTGACAGGAATGTGCATGAAACCACCTGGCCCTTCTGAGAACCCCAAGGATGGGCAAACCAGCTATTCCATCCAGTAATGAGCTTAGGCGCTGTGCCACTTCCTTTTTCTTTAGGGTAGGGAGTTTCCCTGTGCCTAAGCAGTGTTACTGTGGATAATAAACCAGATCTCACTTCACTGCTCACAGCTACTTAATTAGCAAAATTACATGTCAACAAATGGTGTAGAGTTCTCTCTTGTATGCAGTTCTTGGAACTGTGAACTTTAATCTCAGTCTGTCACCCCCACGTGGAGATGAGGGAGCTGCCTGTGGGTTGCTGGTCTGAACCCCAGTCTCACATGCAGTCATTTCAAAGTATCTCTGCCACTGTTACTCCATAGGTCAAACAATGCCATGGCTAAAAAGAAAGAACAGTGATTCTGGCACTGATGAGATTTTGTTGTTGTTGTCTTTCTGTGCTTCCATTTCAGTTTCTTTAGAAGATGAAAGAAGTAAAACTTTTGTTTTGGCATGAAGTGCACGGTGGTCTTTTGTCTGAACCCCAAATTAAATTTAAAAATAAAAATACTGAGGAAGGTAATATTTGGGATGGAGGAGGGGTTTTAAAAAATGAGGAGTGTTTAATCCAAATTAGAGATGAGGAAAGCTCCTTACCATAGGTGGTGAGCTGAAGCTCCATTTCCTTTGTTAGTATTAAACTGCATTAAATAGGATTGCAGACCTCTTCCTTCCCTGGGTTCATACAGGCAATGACATTTCAGAATAACATATTATATTATATTTTAAAGATGCACAAAATCCATCTACAGTTGGTATAAATGGCCTCCTTGGTGACTATCTGTGACAAAGCTGAGTGGATCACATCAGCTCTCCAATAATTCAGGGTGCTGAGGTGTCTGCAGTTGTCTGGTTTAGGTAACAAGGCCTTTGCACTGTGTTGCTCTGTGTCTGGATACCTTTCACTGGCACTGAATTTCTCCTTGCAGAAAAACAGGGAGCTGAAGGGCAGCAGTCTGGGTGGTGTGTGTGACAGAACCTGTCATGTATGAGGGGATGAATTTGTCTTTTAATGATGTTATGCTAGTAACATGTTTGATGAAAATGCCTGTTGACTCTTGTTCCTTCCATGCCAGACACTGGAAACCATGCTGGCTGCAGTGAAGAAAGGCAAAAAAATTAATGAGGAAGAAATGCCACCTCCTGTTGCAACAGGAAAGAGTTCATCTCACGCACCTCAAGCCATGGGAGTGGAGCTGGAGAATTCAGGAGATTCACCAGAGAATAAAGCTGAATCTGCTGCAAATGAACAGAAGGCTTCTCCTGAGGCAGGGGAGCATTTGGAATTGGAGTCTCTGCAAGGTCGTGCTGCTGCTGATCCTGCTGTGGAAACAGGTACTGTGATCTGAGAGGAGAAGCAGTTGCAATCCTGTTATAATGCTGCATCTGCCCTGATGTTTGTGTTTTGAGTAGAAAAAGCACTGCTTATGTTGGAACTTCCCTCAGAGTTGTCCATGGAATGCTGAGTTTCTGCAGTGGAGTCAGTTATTGTTTTAGGGCTCTTCTGTGCACTGGCTCAGTATCCTTAACTTCTCCTGTGCCTCAGTTTTTCCTTCGTTATTTGACACGTGGAATTCCAACCTTTAAAGAGTTTTGAGATACTGACTTAAAGACCTAATATTTTTTCTTTCAATTGGGTCCAGTGGAATTGTTATGTTAGATAGACTTCTGGAGAGTGGAGGAAAAAGGATGTTTGTGAGACAGCTGTTGTGACTTAGAGCAAAAAGGGACAAATGTGGGTTTGCATAGATGGATGTAACAAGGGATGCAAATCTTGTGTGCTCTGTGTCAGTCTCAGCATTGTCTCATTCTCCCAGATCCCCAGCACAGCAGCACACGAGCAATCCTACTTAGGAGGCAGAAGGAGTATAAATTAGCAGCTCTAAAAGCCAAGCAGCAAGGGGACCTGGAGAAAGCAAAGGAATACATGAAGACAGGCAAGGTATGCACACAAGAGATCCTGAACACTGAATGTACCCTGTGCTGTACCCACATGCATTGAATGTCAGATAGTTATTGTCACAGCTGTCAAGCCCTGGACAGACTGGAATAAATCTTCTGTTTTGTTTTTTCTCTATTAGAAATTTAATGTGGTGTTGGAAGCTTTGGACAGTGGGCAGCCAATAGACCTCCAGAATATGCCTCCATCTCCTCAGGGTAAGGTTTGTCTTCAGGAAACCTTTCCAGAAGTCTCTTTATGCTGTAATGGAATGATTCTGCATTTGATTGCAAAACTATTAAAAGAACTGGAGATCGTTTAGGACTGAGGCTTACTGCATGTTCACAGTCTAATCAAGACCAGTGAAGAGAAATGAGGTATCATTACTTATATTGCAGTTACTTTCTGTGAATTACAAGTTCAAACAAGTATTGATGTCTGATATTCCTGGTTTTATAAGTGTAGATAATAGCAGCCAGTATTTGAAGTGGAAGGGAAAGAAGGATAATGGCACGTTCTTAAAATTTCCTCTAATATATGATGATGCCATGTGCTTCAGCTAAAGTTCATAATGTTCAGATTAACAAACAGTGCACTAAAGTCTTAATTTTTAAAGCAAGTTATCAGTATTAAAGATACCTCAGTCCTGGTAAGAGAGTTTGGTGTTGTTTTAAGTAGATGCAGTATCCTCACCAATAATTAATACTTGATCTTTGTAGCCCAGTGTTTTAAACAACTTACTTTAGTAGATTATTTTATTCTAAGAAACAAAATGACAGATTATTTCAGTGAATCATGAGATTCATGACTGAAGTTACTGATCACTAAATGGCTTTGCAGAGAAACTTTACCCAGGGCATAACCTTGCCTTAAAACATGCAAGATTTTTGCAGTGAATAATCTTCTAGTTTTACGTTCTACGATACCAGAAACTGGAGTTTCTGAATAGATGATATGAGTTTCTTCCCTTTTCTAGCACATCTTTTGTTACTAGAATATTTTAGTCAATTAGCAGACTTGTTCACTCTTTCCATCTGCCAAGATACCAAGTTATATTTTGGGGAGAGAATTCTTAGAATACTTGAACTACTTTTTTTTTTCCCTCAAGCAGCCCTAACCAAAATTAAATCAGCATTTGAGATTTTCTCTTATAAAGTATATTCTGTGGATAATGGGAACCTTAGACTTAGCTAGCCATGGAGATACTTGGAAGCCAAAAGCATCAGGAAGATGATGTGATCAAATTGATGTTTTTCTGAGTCACATGCAGCAGTAATTGCTGTGAATGGAACATGCTGTGAAACTTCCTGCTTTCCCTGCTTTGCAGATCTTGAAAGCTTAGGATGTGTACAAGATGCATCCAAGCAAAAAGTACCACCTCGAGTGGGAAGTTCCCAGGATCTTGCTACACCTGAACCTCAGACCCAAGAAGCTTCAGGTAGGACTTCTGCATTTCTCTAGTAAGTCATGAAAATAGCACAGCTGGGAAGCACTTTAAGGTCTGACCTCTCCCACTGAACTGCAGCAGGACTGAGTAAACCTGGCTAATGTTCCTGAGTATTGTTTGCTGCTGATCCAATCTGCTTTTGTTCTGGATCAGTGATGGAAGCAAAAGTTAATAAACTTTATTTATAACAGCAGTGTTCATAGTGAAACTTTCCAGTGATGTTCTCTGAAGAAGGTGAGGAAGGGGAGGAGAAATGCAAGCCTGTGTGCTCTGAAATCTTTGATGTGGCATTTCATTGTCTGTGTGGTTTGCAGAGTCCCTGCAGCAGCCCAAGACAGTGCTGGAAGCGTTGCAGCAGCGGCTGGAGAAGTACAGGGCAGCAGCAGCTCAGGCTAAAGCCAGCGGGGACGATCGGAAGGGCAGGATGCACGACAGGATAGCCAAGGTAACCTGAAGTGGGGCTCTTTGCATCCTGCAAAGCCCTTTGAATTAGTTGTCTTGCTGAAGACTTTTTCAAGGCTGAAATAATTTGTGTATTGTCTGTGTGTTTGAAAAGAGGTCCAGTGGGGAAGCTGGAAAGCATTCGGAGGAAGAAATAGAGACAATGCACATATTGTAATAAAATACTGAGTCTTGTACAGTGTTTATGCTGGTTCAATACAGATGATTGCTAATTCACAGTCAGCTCTATTTTATGTCTTACTATTGCAGCAATACCAGGATGCCATAAGAGCCCATAAGGCAGGGAGAAAAGTGAATTTTTCTGAGCTACCTGTTCCTCCTGGTAAGTGTGAATGTAAAACATCCTAATCCCCAAACTATGGTACTGCTAGGCTCTGAAGGGACTGTGCAGGTATTGCCTCCTCATCCTGTGAAACAGCTCCTCCTTTTTCTCAGTGAGTAGCTGGCCTTGCTGTTTGAAACTTTCTGTTAATACACTCCCAAACACCGACACTAGTGAATATTCCTGCATATTGGCTGCCTGTTTCACTTAAAACTGGCACTATTTGAAAAGTTAATCAACTTCACCATAGGCAGGTGCTAAAAATGTTACCTGTCTATCCTCTGTGTCAGCCCTCCTAGAGGAAAGACTAAATTTGGGTTAGATTGGCTTCTTAGTTTTGCTGGAAGGAGGTTTTTCAAAATGAAAAAAATTTCCTCATGTCCCCCATTCTGCTGATTCCCATCAGGCACCTCAGAACTTGATATCTAGTGAATATCTCCTTGTAACACCAAATCACTGTTGCAGCTCTCCTGGCTGGTAAAAGTCTGTAGAGATGAAGCAAATCATGCCCGTGGTCACACTGAGACAGTGGCAGAGGCAGCAGCTGAGCCCTGTTTCTTGAGACACTGTGTCCTGTTTATCTTCCTCAGAACACAGAGTGCTGTGTCTGGAAAAGTTTGGGCAAGGTCATCTGCGAATGCTCTGCCTCTCATTTGCATGATACGGTTTCTCCCCTAGGATCTTCCCTTTTATCTTGGGCCTGATGTGTTCTTCTGAAGGATACACTCAGCACTGCAAAGCAGTGCCTGGAGTTTTTAAGTTAGAGAATAGAGGTGGACCTTGTGGTGTTTTTGTCACTGTCAAATGTGGCAATGGCAAGCACTGCAGTGGTAGTAGAGTAGGCACTGCCAGCTGTGTCAGGTCATGTGTGGCTTTGAAGACTTCCTGCTTTGAAGCTGTCCCTGAAAGGCAGTTTAGTATCCCTTTTTACAGAATGTGATCCTTTTCCTGGTAAATACCATTTTCTGTAAGAGTGAGGTACTCCATGTTTATACCTCTGGAATTACAGAGAGCTGCTCAGTGTCCTTGCACACCAGCTGTGTGTTTTTCAGCCATCATCTAGAGGCCACATGATTTACCTTAAAGACAATTATCAGGCAGTCACTGAAACCACCAGTGAATCATCATGGGGTGGCAGTGCCCTTCATGGCATCTGTACCAGCCTTGGACTCCCTGGAAACAGAAATGCTGCTGAGCAATGGATCAAATGTCACACGGGGCAGCAGCACAGGATTCTCTGTTCTCCCTGCCTGAGTGCCTCGAACTTGTGCTGTAGCAGCCACCTCTAGGTTTAGAAGCAGTTTAGTCACTGTTTCTTAGCACTTCTCATGAGACTGGCAGCAATATTTGCTATATATTAAATGAGAGAAGTCTTACAGACATATTACAGTAATGGCTCTGGGTCTCTGTTCTATGAAGCTGACACTAAACTGGTCATGTGGCAGTGAGAGTTTATCTTCCATCATCAAGCCTTCCCCCCATCCTTAAAAGGATCACAAAACAATGAAGAGCATTAGTCTTCATACACTTCTCATTTAACTCCTCTGATTCTGCCTTAGTTTGCTACCTCTGCATTGCAGCAGCTTTTCAGCAGAGGCTGAGTGTGTGACAACCCAGCTGTCAGCAGTGGATTGTTTATTACTCTGGGGGTAGCACTGATGTTCTGCTGGACTGTGTGCCTGCTAAAGTGAGGCAGCAGTGAGAGGGGGAAAAATGAAACTGAATTATCTGCTGGTTCTGGGGGCATCCCTACTGCTGAAGTCTTGAGGTTATGAGGTTGCTTGGCTGGCTGCCAGTTGCTCAGCTTGGAAAACTGCTCGGTTATTGCATCATTTTACTATCATCCACTTTAGCTGGGTGTCTCAGAGATCTGATCTTAAGCCCACCACTCAGACTTGATCTAGAAAGGCTTTTTGGCCTTGGCCTCAGTCTAGTTAGACTGAATTCTAAAATACATTAGATAACAGATATTTGGATAGAACAGCTTTACAGTAAACAAGTAATATGGAAGGCATGCCATCGGGCTTATGCAGCTCTCCCTGCTGTGTTCCTTTCCTTCACAGGATTTCCCCCTCTCCCTGGTGTTGCAGCAACAGATGGTGGCAGCACAATCGCTGCTGTCCTGGAGAGTGCCAGCAAGCTGGCAAACATGGAGGAGAATGATGAAGAGGAGGAGGTTAGTTTTGCCTGGTAGGATGTGTAAAAGTTCAATTGCCATCTCTTGTGGCATGCAGAGATGAAGCCATTGGATTTCCAGGTAAGGATACTGAGGCGAAATACATTTCCCAAAAGTCTGAGGAGTACAGGATCTCAGTAGTAATTTCAGTTTCCTTTGTAGAATAGGGGAGACAGATGAGATGTTATCACAGTCAGTACCTACAGAGTCTATGAGTGCAGGGTTTGACTCTTTCATAGCTGTCTTGTATGTAGATTTTATTTCCAAAGCAAACACTTCAGATCCTCACCACTCCTTTACATTGTTCTAAAGTACTTAAATCTGTACTTTTATCCTGCATCCCAGTAGCTTCCTATGTTTGTTCTTTCCCAGGATGTTCAACACTTACTGCTTTTTGTCAGGCTGCACCAGCGTTTAGACTTTGGTTTGATTTCTGTCTCTCACTGGATTTGGTTGCTGATTGATTGTGCTTTCAACTGCTCTCCTTTTAATGGAGAGAATTCCTGGGTGATTTTTTTTTCTGCATGTCTCTGCTTTTTTAAAAATCACTGCCTTGTTGAACATTCCTTTTATTCCATCTATGGCTTGCATAGGTCAGCTGCCTGCTGGCCTGGCATGGCTCATAAACCTCCAGAAGTTGGAATTTGCTGTCTGGAGTGCAATGCTCCCCTCAAAAGGGATACCCAAAGGCCAATACAGTGATAACCCTGGTTTTTGGTGCTTGAGATGCTGTCCTCAATCCTGGAATAGATTTTATGCATTTATTATGCAATTCTTTTTGTTTTGCTAGAATGAGCCTCTGCCCCAGGCCCCAGTTGCCAAGAAGCCAACTCAGGTTGTTAAGCCAATTCCAGTTCCATCTGCTGCAGCTCGGGAGAGCTCTCCTGAGCACCTGAAACGAGCTGCATCACCCTCCACCCTGGACAAGGCAGAGTCAATGGATAATCTCCCTCCAGCTGGTAAGTGAAGGGATCACCATTCCCAGTGCTCCACTTGCAAGTTGTTTGCTCTAGTTTGGTGAAGACTTTATCATTATAATTTAAGTGTGAGCCTGTGAATGTGTGTCATAGATTTCCTCTGACAGGAGCCTCAATAAGTGTGTGCTGGAGGGCAGACCCAGACCAGCCATGCAGCTTTATTTCACAGAGACAGCATGTATAATTATAAGGCTGATTAGGTTTTTAATTAATTTTGATGTAACAAGTGTATCGATTCATAATGTTAAACTACTCACAGCTGAACTCTCCATATACCCTCATTAAAGGGGATGGGTTGCCAGTGTGAATTACCCATTGATCTAAAGGAGCTCCCTACATCAGGGAGTTCTCTGCCTGGTGCTTCACCCAAGGATCTCAGGCTGGCAGTGCAGGCAGGGCTTCATCAATCCCTGCTCCTCCCTTGCTAAGGGCACTGAGCAGTTGTGTGTACAAGATGAGTTGTACACATGGTAAGGGACAGCCACCACCTCACAGTGTGCTTTGGGCACACACAGGCAGTGCTCAGGCTCTCACTGATGCCTTGACTGTAATCCCATCCTCCTTCCCTTCTGCCCCAGGTGGTTCCCTCAGCATGAGGTAGGACTGCCTGGCTGACAGGTGCACTAACCTGGTACAGTGGAAAGCACTCTTATTGGTGTGCTTGGCCTTACTGTTTTGGCAAGGAAACAAGAGACTCAAGCATTAATAAGAAACCAAGAGAGCAAGGGATTACAAAGAAGCAGAGGTGATACATCTGAGTGGGCCTGCACATTGGTTCATGAGGGTTCTGACAGATCAGGGGAGAGGAAGGAAATTGCTCCAGAGGATGCTCCTAATATTTGCTGGTTTTTAGAAGTTAACATGGAGAGCTGAAAGTTTGGATGCAGCTTCTCCCTTGGACCAATCATCTGTGCTGGAGTCTTGTCTCAGGCCTGCAAATTAGGGGCTGTAATAACTCTTGTGACACTTGTGAAGTGCTGTGAGGTTTTTTTGATGAAGGATATTTTTCTAGAAGGAAGCTTGTTTCTTTTTTTAAAGCTTGAAATTAAAAATGCCCAAGAAACAATTGAGTGCAGTAAGGAAATGTCCTGATTTGACATCTGTATTTTCACTGATCTTTTCCTAGCTGTAAACTGACCATAGTAAACCTGTGTCAGGGGCATCAGCAGTGTCAGATGAGTGAGTGTTTCTGTACAACTGTTTTTCAGTTAGGGAACAGCTGGAATTTCTGGAGAACAGGAAGAAGCAATACCTGAAGGCAGCCATCAAAGCAAAGAGGGAAAACAACCTTGAACAGGCGAAGACATATCTCAGAACAGCAAAGGGCCTTGACCTAAAGATTGAGCAGGCAAAATCTGGCAAAACTGTTGATATTTCCAAGGTTAGTGTTCTTCTCTGTTTCATGTTCTTGGACATCTAAGTACTTACTTTTCCCTATAAGGGCTCTGCCCTATAAGGGCTCTAAAATGTGGTGTTCTTGTGTTGCAGCTGCCATCACCTCCTACAGATGATGAGGGTGATTTTATCTTTGTACACCATGAAGATGTCAGGCTGTCTCAGAAAGCAGATGAAGTTTATGCACAGCTTGTAAAATTGCTGAAGGACCAACATGAGGTGACCATTTTATATTTTTTAGAAATGTTTTGAAGTTTCTTTTGTACATTTCTCTGGGGTTTATTAATATTATTATCCCATCATTGTGCCAGTGGAATTTTTTTTTTTCTTTTAAAATACTTTTGATATTACGTGTTGTAAAATGGAGAATTTTCAGGGTTGGATTCTGTGTAGTTGAAGCCAGAGGGTGTGCTTGAAGGCTTGGGACTAACAAATTATCACTGTTAAATATGAGCACTCAAGTTTGAAAATAGTACCTGAACTTTAAGACTAGGCCTAAGGTGACAAAGCAGGTGATATCTACAAAGCAGCTGATTAAAAAGTAATAGGGTGAACAGCTCAAACAAATGCTGTGCTTTGGACTTGAGGAATGGGGTGGTGAATATTCTTGAGTGACTTGGGGAAATGCCTGGTTTTTCTTAAAACCAGGTTGTCATCAACCTCAGAACTGTGTATGAGGATCACTGAGTGGATCTGTTTGGTTTTGTTTGTGTTGACAGAGGTGTTTGCAATATTCCAAGCAATTCATGCATCTGGGAAACGTGGCAGAAACAACTCGGTAAGACCCAGTGCCTGCTTTCAATCATCCCCCAAAGCAGTTTTTTCAGGTTTGAGTCTATCTGACCCCCTAAAGATGTTGGGGTTTGAGTTGGTAAGTTTATCCTTGTGTGAAAGGGTTGGGACTGTGATTCCTGCATCTCCACATTGCTCTCAGCTCTGGCTGAGGGTTACTCTGTGCTCTATTTGATTTCCAGCATGTGTGGGTTTTTTACTGGATTTTTTTGCCTTTTTCTATAGGTTTGAGAAACTGGCACAGGGTTGTAAAAAGGATATGGAGATCCTACAGCTTGCACGAGCACAAGGAATGGATCCTCCAAGCCATCACTTTGAGGAAAGAACCTTTAAAATGATAAGGTGTGGAAAACCAAAAGGATTTATTTCTCAGGCAGGCTGGAATGACTTTCCTTGTTTAGGGAATTCTGGGCTTCAGCAAACTTGGGTGGCATCCAGGATTAGGCTCAGCATTCCTGAAAGGATACTCTCAGCACCTTAAATACAAAGAAGTTGTTCTCTAACTTCTCTTGCTGATTCTTTTGTTTTCAAAATGCCTGCAGCTTCCCCTCTTATATTCTGTTTCTTCAGCCATTTCTCCTTCCTCTGTGTTTCTCCCTCAATCCTGTTGCCTCCTGGGCTTTGTTCCTGGCCTCAGAGATATTTTTAGCTCTGTTTGTGCTCTTCCCTTGCTCTGCTGTATTTTGTGGAGATGGTCTCTGTAGGAGTGCACTATTGAAAAAGCTCTGACAAATAGCCATGGCATCCTGGTCTGGCAGTGGATCAGCTGATGGTGGGGTGAATGTGCTTTTTTGTCTTTCTCTTTTCACAGGATATTTTCTGATCTCAACAGCACAGAAATGCACCTTCTTATTGTCAGGGGGATAAACCTACCAGCCCCACCAGGTGTGTACTCAAAAGGGCATGTGGGCTTTTTCCTCTGAGTAGGTAAGGAAAGTAATGGGGAAGGAAATGTCTCTGTCTTGAAGGCCACTTTAGGAGCCAGCACTCATTAAAACAAAGTAACCACATTTTGGGCTCATGCCCCCCCAAAACCTTTGAATGGTATTTAAAAACAGGTGAATAAAGAGAATCTGGGTTCCATCTGGACAGAGAGAAGAACTTTACATTTTCCTGGGTTCACTCATAACTGGGTCATAGTTAAGGTTTCATTTTTACCTCTTACTTTGTTACTAGTGCCTGCCTACAAGTTGCACCACTTTGGTGTATTTTGACCCTTCGGTAGACAGGGTTTGCTCCTGCCAGTGCTACTGCTTTTAGCCCCTTGTTCCTGGGAGCTTGTAAACCATCTGTGCTAGACTTAGGACTAACAACATAAAAAACCCCAGGTGTTTTCCTTTGGATGCCAATTTCCGTGGATTTTGGTTTTGATGGATGGGTTTTTCAGTTGTCAAGAGGCAGGTCTTGAGTCCTGCTGTAAAACATTGGGTGCTCTTGAGAGTCCTGCTCAAGATGACAGATGCAATGACAATGTCTGTACTGGCTGTTTGGATTGGCTGGTTGTTGTCTCACCCAGGTGTGTCACCAAGAGATTTGGATGCGTTTGTCAAGTTTGAATTTCAGTACCCGAGTGCGGTGAGTGTGTCGTGGCTCTTCTGCCCCTCAGTCTGTCCCCCCTGCCACTGCATGAGCTTGTGAGGCCTCCAAGGAAAGGGAGAACACTTCTAGACATCCTGCCTGGATCTGCTTAAAGCAGATTTATTTTTCTGAGAAACAGAACTGTTTGAGCTTTGCACCTTTCTCCAAGTGCTCTCCACACCTTACCCTTGGCAGGGTGGTGTCTGCAGGTTCTGTGTCAGCAGCACTCTCAGTGCTAAGCCATGCCCACCTCTCCCCCTTGAAGGCACAATCAGGCTCTTTCCAGTGTTGGCAAAACGTGTCAAAGTTCATTTCTTTCAGGGATGCAAACACCAGGGCACACAAAATTGTTGCCAAGGGCCACCTCAGATGTGATCTCCATTAAAAACCCAAGCTTTTCAAGACTTTGAACTTGAGCCTCTCTCAATTCTTACAATTGTAGAAATGGATTGAAAGGGTTAATCTTTGTCATTAAATAAATGGTGATTTAATTAGCAAATATATGTCCACCTGGAGAAAGCACTTGGGCCATGCAAGTTTCTGCCCTTGCTAGTAACACTTGTGTGTATGTGCATGTATGTATGTGTATATAAAAATGTGTATACACATATATCTTACTTCTTCCCTTGGAATTCCCCAGTGTCATCCTGTTCCTCTCACCTTTAAAAGCAGTCTCTGGTCTGAAAAATAACTCAAACCTTAGAGCTAGAAGGGCTTCTGAGGAGGGGCTGACTGGTCTCTTACTGTCAGTAGAAGTTCTCTGTCTAGGGCAAAACCAGACCTTGCTCTTGCAGGACTAATGCTTAGCCCTGGGAGAGTGCAGAGCCTAGGTTTTACCTCCCAATAAATTTTGCAGTAATTCTTTGAATGGTATTTAAAATACATTTGGGAATTCAGTTACATAGTGGGAAATTGGTGATGGTGAGACCAGGTTTGTGTTCAGGGTTGAGTGACACAAGGCCTTAATGAAGGAGTAACTCAGTTAGGGTGGCTGAAACCAGAACAGGTCTGTATGAATAATTTTCTGGGGAATGAGTAAGGATCAGCATAGTTCCTTTTAATCTATTTTCATTTGTTTAAGGAAAAAACAGCTCTCTACTCCTTAGCCAACAGTCAAATAAATATACCACCTTTCTCCTTTATAGCTGAAATCAGTTTTGCCAAGTAGCTGCAATAATTAGGCCACATTGTCCTTGTTCATTCCCCAGAGATTTAGTTTGTACTCCACTTTAGGTTAAAAGTTAATTCATTTTGGTGGCAGATTGATTGTCAGGGAAAATAATAGTAGGGCAATTCCCTGAATGATTTGTGATGAATTCCTTGTGTAGCTTATTATTCCAGCTAATGCAGGAACAGAATTACTGTGTCGTGGAAGGTGCACAGTTTGTCATGGAGCTTAACAGCCCCAGTCAGTAACTTGATGATGATTGGATTGAATTGACTGTGACTGTGTAGCTTATCCATGGCTCTCATATTTAATGTAATGTTTTGGCTTATTCTTTCTCCAGTATTATCCTTGTTACCACAGTGAAATCCAAGTATTTTAGTCTTGAATAAAGGATGACTCTTCTTATTTAGATGACCCCTAAAACCTTACATTTCTGGTATTGGCATAAAATAGAGCTGGCAATAAAAATGGTCACTAGTCTATTTTCAAACAATACTTGGTAGTTTTATGTAATGTCTGTCTCTTTTTTTTATAGGAACAACCTCAGAAGAGTAAAACACCAGTAATTAACAATAACAATTGTCCAGGTGAGTCCTTTTTTTCTGAACAGCAGGAAAAATGTTGCACTGTGGAGTCCCTGGACAGTACAGGCTGGTGTCAGACTGTGAACCAGGCCAGAGATCCTCCCACCATCTTTTTTCTTCTTTCTAATAAAAGAGTTTGTTGTGGGGTGAAGTCCAGCTGTGTTGGCAGTTTCTTCCCCCTCATCCCAATATTGGTGGTAGCTATTATGTCACAAATTAAACCAATATTAATTACATTATCCAAAACACCCTTTCCCAGTCATTCCAGCCTTATTCTGCTTTAATATTTTGTACGTTTTTCTTAGCCACCAACACTGTTTACTTGCTGAAAGAGAAACTTTCTAGTTTTAGCTCTCCAGTACCTTGCTGCCAGCTCACAATGGTTTGGTTTTCCTGCAGTTTGGTTTCTGTAAGGTGAGGGTGACATGACCTGTGGCACAGGGACACAGCCTGTGGCTGACTGAAAGCCCCTCCTGAGGAGGAGTTCCTGTGGCTCTGGAGGGTCTCACACCTGGGTCAAACTGAGATACAAGAGCTCTGAGTAGGTGCATGGGACAGAGCACTGCACACCATTTGACTCTCAGCTTCCTTTCCCTTGCCTTTATTTCACTTGCAGAGTACAACCAGCTGTTCAAGCTGAACATCAACCGGAACCACCGCGGCTTCCGACGCGCCATTCGGTCCAAAGGAATTAAATTTGAAGTGTTTCACAAAGGGTGAGTCCACAGTTTGCTTCTCTCCTAACAGCTGGAAAGAGTGTTGGAGCTGAAGTTTATGAAACACAATCTCTAAGCCAGCACTGGAGAGTTGTCTGGTACTCAGGTCTGAGAGCTTTCAAAATGTGCCTGAGCTCTGTAGCTTCCCATGGGGGGAGTGAAGAACAGCACAAAGTTACATAAGCTGATTCAGATCAGTTGAGGATTAGTGTATTAAAGGAGTTGGTGAGACTGAGAAAGCAGTGATTTACTTCAGATTGTTTTGACTCTTACTCAGTTTGGTTTCAGTCATCAGGACTAGAAAATTTAAATATTCTGTGGAATAACTCTGTAGAATAATGAAGTAAAGTGGCAGCAAAATATGAACAGCAGGAAAGCAGGTGACAGATGATGGCAGAACTAGAGTTATGTTTTTGTGCTTTCATTCATTGGATCTTGCAATACTTCCTGAGCACTGCTGGCAGCTGCCCTGAGAGAGACACTCCCCTCAGACAGCAGGATCACAAGATGAATGTTAACAATGTTCAGGGAGATCATCCTCAGCCCAGGCTCATAACTGAGTTATTCACAATAGGAGTGTCCTGTATTCCCTCAGCCCTGGGTTGGTTGTGATCCAAGACTGTGATGGGGTGCCAGATAACCTGGGTTTTGTCTGGTGGCTCTTTGTACCATTCCTTGTTGCCATTACTGGGCCATGCAGAAATCATCCATAGGTTTTCTGAGATGGTTTTCAAGTTGCAGGTGTCTCAGTTTGTGACCTGAAGTCCCACTGTTTTACCCCAGATCATCCACTGACATCTCTGTTGAAGCAAAAGTTGATTTTCTTACTCTTTTTCTGTCAATCCTGATTGCTCCGCTGCTGTGTGTTCAAAATCCCCCCTCTTTAGCAGAGAGCTGTGAAGTGTTTACATTTGTTTAAAATGGGCTTTTTATCACCTTTATCACTGCCAAGCCATCTCCTTGGAAAAAAGGAGAGGATGAAGTGATCCAGGCTCTTCTTCTAAAGAGTGCTCCCTGTCTTTTCTAAGACTACAAATGAATTATACTTTCAGAAGTGGCTTTTTTGGATGTTGTAGCTTTGGGGTGTCTGATAGCTCTTTTACCATCTCCCAAGAATTATTTTTGCTCAGAAGACTTTGACTCAGAAGTCAAAGAAGACTTGTTTCAGGTCATATGTATTAAACTTCAGTCCAACAGCACTTTCAGGTAAAAACCCAGCAATGTATTTTTTCAAAGGAAAAGTCTCTTCTTGAGCCTCTCTTAAAAGCTTTTGAAGATGAAAGGGGATTTCCCTAGAGCTGTTTCTGAAGCCATAGCCTAGAGCAAGTTCTCAGTCTTCACTGCAACCCCCTGGAACTGAGCAGGGATGAACCAGTCTCTATTGTTTCTTGAGTTATAAAATGGAAAAATGCTTTAAAAAATTCTGCAAGAATTGCTGATTCCCTGAAGTTTATGAGCAAAGTGTCCCACATGCTGCAGTACAATTACATAATCCTTCATTTTAAGGTGCTTGTGAAGTGAAGGAGATATTCTAACATGTGAATTGAGAAATTCTGAACTTTCCTAAAAGATTCTGTGAGTCTGCTCTGGCCTCATTGATGGAGAGTCTCAGTCTCCTGCTGCCACCAATGATGTGATCATGAGGCTCCATTAATTGTCTTTGAGTTTCCATTGCATTTATCAAGTCTTGCTTGATAATATCTTAGTAACTCTTAATAATAATAGGAAGAAGGGTGGATGTTTTGGGGTTGTGGGGAGTGGGGGTTTTAAGTTTGTTGGTTTGGTTGCTTGCTCTTTCTGAAATAGAGTGGGTAAAAAAGGAAGCTTCTGAAATCTTGGAAAATGTCCAAGAAAACACAGCAGGTGTGGCCAAATTATCTTTTTTAACTCAACTCTAGAGTTTAGTTGTTTATCAAACCCTTTAGAGAGTGGTTCACGGAGATGCTTGGATGCAGGCAAAGAAATGCTGTGCTTTGAGCTGAACAGTTCTGTTGAATTAGGGTGGTTTAGTCTTGGCTGGTGCCTTTTGGAGGAGTTTGTCTGGGTAAGGATTTAACACCTGTCTCTGTTCAGGTGAAGATTGGCTTTCTGCTGATTAAACTGTTCAACAGAAGTGACAACAGCCAGGAGAAGTTGCTTGTTTTCCTCGCAGGATAAAAATGCTTCTGTGTTTAATTCCAGCAGACTGGAAATTCTAAAATTCTAGGTTTTGACTGTTAAAACTCTATGTAGGTGAATCAAAACAATAGCTGAAATGTTCTTATTTACTGAAATTGTTTTGATTTATCAAGATGAAACAGAATGATTCATATGACTTTTTCCTAAAAGTAGTTTGCCAAAAGCAGCAGGTGCCTGTGAAATGTTTGTTTTGCTGGGAGATGCAACTTCCTTGGGAATTCCTTCAGCCTGTTCTGTTGAACAGCCCAAGCAGAGGATGGCCCTGTCCTGACCACTGGGACCTCCTTCCCTGTCACCCTGGCCAGGGACAGAAGCTGCTGCCACTCCAAGTGCTGATTTAATTGATTGTTTTTCTTCACTGCTCTCATCATCTTCACCTCGGTTGGAAAAGAATATTGAACAAATGAGAACTTCAGGATCTTGTTCCTTGTAGTCTGGTTTTTAAAGGTTTGCCACTGTGGTGTGTAGGGATCCAGGAACATGTCCTGGCCAGCCCTCTCTGGGTGTGGGGATGGAGCAAATAGTGATGACCTCTGGGCTCGTTTTCTCTCTAATGTTCTGACAATCCTTACCCTTCACTTCTTTGGCACAGGTCCTTTTTCCGAAGTGACAAACACGTGGGGACAGCACACTTGAAGCTGGACAAGCTGGAATCAGAATGTGAAGTCAGAGAAATCATCGAGGTACGTTTTTGGGATGAGGTGTGTTCTTCTGCTTAGTGTTTGAACCCAGAGGGGAAGGGAGTGTTTGGATCACATAAATGTGGGAGTGCAGTTGAGTTTTGTACTAGGTGAGTTTGATAACCTGCCTGGGTGCTGGGGGACCTGCTCTGCTGAGTTCCAGTCCCAGGGAGTGCTTGGCTGTGGTACTGCCAGCACTGCAGTCACCTGCAGGGATCTGTCACCCTCGGGCCATGGCCAGATACAGTCACAGTTGTCTGAGGCTCTACAGTTTAACATTATAATCCCCATTTGTCCTAACTGCTCTTCTTTTTGTGGTTATTTCAGATTTTTGATGGCAGAAAGCCCACTGGAGGGAAACTGGAGGTAAAAGTGAGACTCAGGGAGCCCCTCAGTGGTCAAGATCTTCAAACAGTTACAGAAAATTGGCTGGTCCTTGAACGTTAGCTGTGTCTGAGGTACGAACGCTGTGTCCAGAGGTGGTCAGGGCAGGAGTTGACAGGGCTGCAGATAAACTCTGCTTGGATCATGTCTTTTGTTAGCATTGACCTCATTGCACAGCTCTGGCTTCAGTAGCATTGCTCTTCATGTTTGTGGTGGGGAGTTGACATCATTTCATAAATGAGGTTACATAATTTCTGATTAGTTTGTATCTCAAAGATGCTGTTTCACAATCACTTGAAACACAGGGACAACTCCTGGTGTCACATTCACTAAGAATACTATTTAGAAAAGAAGTGCTAAGTAATCCATCTTCCTTTGCTTGATCTCCTGAAGCCTCTGTGCTCCCTCTTCCTTAGCATATGGTTTCAGTTAACATTTCTACATTGCAATTGAGGAAATACTCCTCAGCTTCAGAGTGACATCACCTGTTTGGAAGCAGAGGTGTGGCAAATGGTGTCAGATTGTAGAAATTGAGTTCTCATTTCAGTACAGGAGTCACCATTTGGACATCAAAGGGCCTGTTTTAGTGGTTTTCTCCCAGCCAAGGAAGGCAGGAGGTCCCTTGAGCTCCAGTCATGCTGAGGGACACATTTGATGGCCATACCTGAAATAACAACTTGGCCTCATGCCCAAGCACTTTCCATCATTGGAGCTTAATAATTTTGCTCCATTGATTTTTCTCCTTGGCCATCCAGAACCTTGGTGTCAGCATTTTCCATATAATGTCTCCTTGAACTGTGAACATCTGTTCTGTACTGCAGCAAGGAATTCTGATGGGTTTGTTTGTGTTGTTTTTTCCCCAGATCCATGGGAGTGTTGGAAGTCGTGGGCTGAGCGAAGGCAGGAAGATGCTGCTAAGCTGCAAGCACCAAAGATGTTAAATGAATGCACTACTGAACCTAATGTCTATTTTGATAACAGCCATAGTGCTTATTAATAACTCCAAGGCAAACGGGAGGCTCTGGGAATGCGCTGCTGCAGGGCTTGGGACCGGTCTACCCAAAATAGACAGAATTGCCTTAATGTGGGACTACTGCTGTAGCACCAGGATGAATGTTACACTAACTATGCAGAGTGCTGTGGGAAAGGTTTAGCCCCTTAAAAATTCCCTGAGGCAGTGCCAGAGCTTTTTGGTTTAATCACAGGTAAGACCTTTACCAGAATTCCTGTTCCCAAGTGTCTGAGCAGCTGGTGTGGTTCAGCAAACAGTCTGCTACTGCTTCTTCTGTCCTCTCCTATCCAGGCCTATTTGGGTTGGGGTCTTTTTTTGTTTCCTAAGCCAGAGGAAAGCTCTCAGGCAGCAGTTCAGGGGTGCCAGTCCCTCCATGTGAGGTTCCAGGGCTGTCCCTTCCCGAAGGAAAGGCCCCAGGGCTCCTCAGCAGGTTGGTGTTTACAGACCTCTGTTTTTGTTCTGGCTCCCAGCTGTGTGCTGTGCTTGCTGCACTGCTTGTCCAGCACAGAAGGGTACTGTGCCTTCATCCTTTATGGTGTTGGGGTTTTAAGTTAAAAAAGAAAGGAAAAAGTACACTAGACTCTGCTGCTTCCCAAATGTTCCTTGTATTTTTACAAAAATAGGCTTTTACAATTCTTCCAGGTGATGGGGAAAATAGTCTCACTTTGTCCTTTAAGAAAACTGGATCATTACTTATTTTCAGGAATGCTTTCTGAGCAGCAGCATACAAGAAAGGGTACTAAATCTGTTTGTGTTTTTAAATCTCTGTGAGCTAACAGAAACCAGGGATCTCCAAGGGGAGGATGTGCCTGTGCCAGGGATGGGCAGGTTGAGAGACAGAACAGAGTCCAGACAGGTCAGGCAGCTCTGCCTCTGTCTTCCTGAGCAGATGAAGACAATACAGTGTTTAGTTTTTAATTTCAATAAATTTAATATACAAAACTACATGTTGAAAATAAAAATATAATATGCAGTTTTTTGCAGTGTTAACTAACTGAATTTTAAAAGTACAATTTTTTTCTAAACAAGTACTCATTTCTTAACAACATGGTAATTAAGGTCATTTCAAAGGCTATGGTTGAAGCAGACATGTCAGTCACCAGTTGATAGTGTTTTGCACAAACAGAATCCAAACCTAAAAGACTTCTGGGGCAAAGGAAGATAAACATGTTTCACCTCTTTTACTGCATTATTAAGCTTAACAATGCAACTAAAGTAACTGGAAAGCTGCTGCTGTGGCAAAGCTGGAGTGCAGGCTCTAGGAGGAAGATTATTACTGAGTTTCTGGAATGCTCTTCCAGCTGTGGAGCTGTGCCTACACCGTGTTGTGCCGAGCTGTGTCCCAGAGGGTGCAGAACCAGGGGGCTCGAGTGGCCTCAGTCCAGCTGGGCTGCACAGGCACCTCGGCAGGAGCAGGGGGTGGGACACAGTGCCTGCTTCAGCCAGCAGGAACCACTCAGTGAGCTGCAGTAAGTCACCCACCCTCTCCCAAATGCCAGAGGTAAGGCTTCACTTGGACCTGACCCTTTAAAGTGTGGTAGTGTGCTCCCTCTTGCCGGCCAGCTTTTGTTTGTGGAGTTGGCCCCAGTTCCTTGGCCTGTCTGCTCCAAGGGCTGGGTGGTGCCAGCTGTGATTTGGAACATTGGATTTGTCATACTTTGTTTTTTGAAAAGCAGCAGCCATTTATTCCCAAGTGCACTCTCTGCAGACACTGGGCTGCCTTTCTGTAAAATGTATCACTCTGTGCAGTTACCTCTCCCTTGCCCAGCCATTGGTGTTGATTTGTTACAGCACAGCCCAGGCAGGCCCTGCTGCTTCCTCCAGAACGGACACCAATAGGGAATGTCTGACACCACAAATGGTCACCATAAATTAGCACCTCTCTTCCCAAATTAATTAGTTCTAGACAGGAGGAGAAACCTTCACGTCTCTTCCTGGGAGGGACTCAAAAGAGCTGCTTTGCATGACTGCCTAAACAAATCAACCCCCTTCTCCTGCTTACAGCTCTTGCCACTGGTTAGCAGCTTTCCATGGAGACAGTAAGAACATGGAACCACATTTCCTCTGGCTGATGCTCAATTCCAGCTTCTTAATGCCCTGGCAGACATGAGCAGCTGCTTTCCTTACCAAAGCCCTCTCAGGTGAGACCAAGAGCACTGGGCCGAGCGCACGTGTTCAGAACTGACCACAAAGCCTTTTTCAGCAGAACATGCAGGAACAGCCACTCTACACTGGTATCACAGGTAAGCTTGGACATGGGGCTGCAGTATGAAGTGCAAGCTGGCTTGGGTTACATGACACTGGCGTTACACTACAGCGAACAGCAGGGAGGGGACAGAGCTGCCCGGGGTGGGACTGGCCTCTAAAAAGCAGGACCTACTGGGGCCAAGGAACAAGATGGAACTGCACTTTAGGGCTGATCTTGCCTCTGCTTCAGACAGATTTGTAAACAAAGTACAGAATAGCAGAGTTGTAGGAGATCACAGAAACCTGCCCAAGTGACGGACTTTTGTGGTAAATAGAGGAGAAAAGGAAACTAGCCTATTACACACACACAAGTGCAGTTCAGTAACTTTCAGAGAGATGCCTGTCCTGCTCCTCTGGATGCACAGACAAACAGGGTTATGGCTAGGGAATCCTTCCCTATCTCTCAAGCACTTCTCCAAACGTATTTCAACCAATAAGCTGGTCAAAATAATGTAAACGTTACTTTTTAATGTCTACAGAATAACCACAAATGGCATTAGGGTGAGGTCAGAATGGAGGTCTTGATTGTTTCTTACATGTCCATCTACAGACAGTACAAGGTTGGAATTTCACTTTTTATTTACGCCCCAGTGATCTTTGCACCCTTTGAGCATTGAGAGTACATGACTGTAAGTCTTTAAACATGAGCATTTTTCTAAACAGTAACAGAAGTGGATTAGCTGCAAGGATAGCATAGCCATGTTGTAGTATAGAAGCTGCCCTGATCCTCTGGTTGTTGACAATGCATAGAAGATTTAGAATTATGGAACAACTGTCCCGCCCCCCTCCCCCCCTTCCCCAATAGTGTTAACAAAAGCTTAATTTTCCAGTTTTAAAGTGCAAATGATTCAGATACAACTGCTGCTGGAACAGGTCTGAACAGAAAATGAAGTCCTCTTAAGAGATGTTTTCCAGAATATAAAAGATGAGCTCCATTATGACTGGCCCCTCACTCAACTGACAGGCCCCTCCATGAATCACTGGCACTAAGGCACTGTCCAGGTCATTCATGTATTGAGAGGGCAGTGGCTGTCCATTGCTCCCAGCTTGATAACCAACCTAAAAAATACAAAGAGTGGGTTTTAAGAACAGGACACGAGGCTGTGAGTCAGGGGGCAAGAAGGGAGGAGAAGCTGTGGCATCTCCCAGGGAAGTCAGGAACTCAGAGTGGATCAAGCAGGCACTGAAGCAGCTTTTCCACTTTGTGCTTCTTTGTGTTCCCAGTGATTGCCTGAGCTAAAGGAGCCTCTTTTTTCTCCTGTTTTCTCAAAGCAGCTCCTTGGGATGAGCAGGAGCCTCACACAGCATTAACTGCTGGCAAAAAGGCCAATTAAGAGTCTTCTCTGAGCACAGAGCAGGTGCTGCTTGTGCCATATGGGGGTCAAGCCTGTGTTAAATCAGGCTGGGCATTGGCTCTAACAGAGTCCCAAAACACCAAACAACAGCCAGCAGCACCTGATTAGCATCTGATACTGGTACTTCCTCAGCATTCTCCTGGTTAAAGTGGTGTATTCCCATTCTGGGGAATGAACAAGAGAACAGCCCCCCAGTTAAACCCAGACTACTGAGGACTTACTTGATCCGAGTCCAGTGTAACACGCAGACCCAGCTTCGTCATTCCATCTTCTTTCAGCAGTTTCAGATGAGGGCACAGAGCCACACAGAAAGCTTTAGCCACATTTTCAGTCAGTCTGCTGTGATCAGCTGGGTCACTCAGACCATTATGTTGCTCATCATTTTCCAGAAAAAACACCTGAAGGGAAGAGTCAACACAAGACATAACACTTGGCTTTTCTAGAAAATTTGGGTTGGATGTAATTTTAACTTCTACAAATGAAGACTTAAGAAGTAACTGTTCAGGGAAGCCCAGCAAAAACCCCTGAAGACAAATCACCCTAGGGAGGAAAAAATTTAAAAAAAACTTCATAAGAAAGACTGGAATTTCAATAGCACTCTGAAAGTCTAGTCAAAAGCCTTGCTATGGAAATTCACTGCGTATTGCACATGGTTTTATTAAAAACCTGCTTTTAAGCAGATGTTAAGTTCAGAAAAAATATGCTTTTAATACAAGCCCAAAGATCTCTCCTATTTTTGTCACTCAACTTGTTTCTGTTAAGCCCAAGTGACCTGGGAAAAACAGGCACACAGGGGCTGAGCTGCAGAGTAAGGAAGCTGGTTCCTCCTCAGCAGGCAATGTGAAACACTTAAAGCAATATTTTGACATCAGCATTTGTGTGCTGGCAGAGTCACAGGCAACATCAGCCATGCGAGCAGTTTCTGAGCGATTTACGCCACAGCACTTTAACATGCAACATTTTAGAGAAAGTGGCTCGAAATAACAGTTCTGAAAAACAATTTCTATTAAGATTTGTCTCCATGTGGAAAGGCAGCTTTTAACACAAAGGCAGATGTGTTCCTGAGTGTAACACAGCAGGTGTTGTTGTGGTCCCCTCGTGCTGAACACCCTGCGGTGAGCAGCAGTGGCTGGGGCAGCGCGGGCTGCAGCGGTGGGAGGATGTTTTATCCCGCAGGACCCACCCTGCAGCTCCCAGTGCAGGCAGGAAAGGCACCACAGGCTCGTGGGGAGGCATGTGCTGCTTTCCTGGGCTGACTGGGGGAGCAGCTGGCCTCAGGCCTGGCCCCAGTGCCGGGCTGAGGGACCCACCTCTGTCCACCGGATGACCTTCCCGTTGGCCTTGTACTCGGAGCCGTGGAATATCTTCACACTGGTTATGGATTCCATGGGTTTGCCATCAATTGGGCTCACAACGCTGCAAAAGGGAGGGAGGAGAGTGAGCTCTGACTCAGCACAAGACCTGAGCTGGACAGAGCCCTCTGCAGAAGAGAATGACCTTGCAATGAGAGGGCAGTTCCTGAAAGGGGTCACATGCACAGCACAGGTGCAGGAAGGACCTTGCTGAAGGTTTTCAACAAAGCTTTGCAGCAGAGCTGAGATCCTGTAAGGTTCTGACAGAGTAACGAGGTGTTTAATACGTGTTGATTTTTGCTGATTTGTAAACTCAGCGTAGGCTATCAATACCTGAACCACCACTTAACACAGCCCAGGACTTGACTGCAGAACCTAAGATTGATCTGGAGAACCTGAAACTACAAAAATATCCTTCTTTCTAGATGCTGAGTTCTGAAATATGGAATACATCACAACAGTACTTTACTGCCATAAATATTTCAGCTGCCAAATCCACCTTCCTTTTGGCTTAACTATCAAGTGTCCAAAGATACTGTTGATGTTCAGCAAATTTGTTTCCAGCTTACTTAATGCAAACTAAGCACCAACAGAGCAAAGTGACCACAGTGTGCAGGATTCAGTACTGAGAGTTGGAGACAGATTAGTGGTTTCCAATAACTGGATATTGGCAATGCCAAAAAAATCCATAGCATTGCCAATTTTCTAAATTGATGCCCCAAAGCTCTGGTATCTCAATTCCATTTTCATTACAATTAATTGCATCTTATCTCTCAAAATAGAGGCACAGACTTTTAATTTCTATTGATTTGGAGACTCGTGTGCCTTACAAGATCAATTAAATTTTTTAACAGGCACCAATGTCAAGTGATTGCTCCTCTACTTACCCCTTATTAAAGTTTTTATCATCTTCTACCCACTGAATGTGAACATGTTCCTGAGGGTCTTCAGCATCTACTTTGCCACAGGTGATGGTGAAGTCTTTCATCTCTCTCAAGGCCTGTCTCAAAGAGTCCATGTTCTCAGCAGTTATCTGGACCATCACTCCGTCTAGGGAACCAAGAAATCCTCATAAGCCAAGATAAGCCATAGTTAACAGAAAAAAAAAAATAAAAATAACAGAGGTTAAATGTTCATTTTAAGCATCATGGGCAGCAGTGCTCCAAAAACGCATTTCTGAACACTCACATTCCTAAAACACAAACCTGCTGAGTGTTGATGAGGGAAAACAACAGCAGGAGGCAACAGGCAGCTCCCAGGTGAAGTCAGCTGTAGCAAAGTCCCTGTGAGTTTGCCTCACAACCTGACACCTGCTCTAGGCCACCCTCAGAAACCCCACGTGACACTGCCCCATTCAGCTGTCCCCTCCACTGGCTCTGGAAGCAGCACTCCAGCAGTGACAGTGGTTGATAAGTCAGTGCTTGCCTGACAGTGGCAAAAGATACAGAATTTGGATTCACAGAATTCAGGTTGGAAAGACCCCCAAGATCACCCAGCCATTAACCAGCGCCTCTTTGGGTCAATCTCAGTTATGGCAAAAATTAACAGGAGTGAAACACTTCCCCATGTAGAGACTGAGTCCCCCTGTGCCTCTGTCTTCCCCTAACCACCAATTAGCACAGGAAATGGCACAATGACCTGCATGCTGTGGAGGCAGTGGGCTGCCTGTCAGCCCAGGGACCCACCCATGGCTGCACACTCAGAGCTGCAAGCCTGGAGCTGGTGCAGCACGAGGAGCTCCTGCTCACCCCTGGGGCTCTGCCAGCTGACTGCTCATGGGGGCACCAGGCATCCCTCACCACCGAGGGCAGGAGCACTGCTGCACCACCCCTGCCTGCACTGGCACAGCTGCACAGTTGTGCAGCTCTTTCTCTGTGTAACAAACCAAACCTGAGAGGGACCAGCTCAGTGCTCTCAACCTGTCCTGTACTCATGTGCCCCCATACAAGCACATAAACAATGCACATTCATGCCCTTGCACACTGCAGAGCTTTCTGATAGCAGAGGAAGTTTAGCAGGGCTTGCTCTGCTGGCTGGTGGATTACACGCTCTGTATTAGGCTCACATTTCCTCATTCAACCAGTGAATTGATCACAGGCTCCCAAGCCAAGTATTTAGTACCTTACTCTCATTTTCTTGTGACCCTGTTTTGCAGCATCTGCACAAATTCCTCCTTGTTAAAGGGAACAGGGTGGTTTTTGCTAACAAGTAGGATAAAGCTGAAGCAGCAGCAGGACTCCAAGGCATGTGAGCAGAGAGAGCCCTGCTAGCTGCAGAGCTGAGCTGGCCAAAGGGAGAAGTGTGTTTTAGGCAAGCAGTTCAGTTCTTACCTTCCACTATACTGGATTTGGCAAGGTAGCCTGAAGAGGATTTTAAAGCTCCACTGAACACAAAGAAGCTGGCACCAGTCACTGCAACAACAACAACAACAGGAGAGATTTAGTGAGGCTTTTGTCAAAGCAATGCCTTACCCAAGAATTAGGTATCAGCTCTATCAGCCAGAGAGGTGATTACCCTGAATCAGGACAAATGCTGCTTGGAATTAGGGTGCCTGTATTGCACATCATAAGCTTGGATATGCAAAGGCAAATTACCCAGTTATTTTCTAAACTGGACAACAGTTTTTGTCTAGGTTAATGAATGCTTGTACCTTATCACTCTCCCTCTCCATGCCCTACACACCTCTGAGTTTCAGAATTACTAATTTTGGGTAACCAAGTACACAATTAACTCCTAAATGTTCCCACACAGCTGGCAGATTGTGACTGAGCTGTTTATGGATCACACTGTAACACCAACCCACCAGCAAGGCCACAGCTCAAAGCCACCTGCCTTAAAGTGAAATTATCTTCAATGACTGCTAAGCATCATGGAATTCCTGCTGGAAATCTCTTGTCCCATAGGTGAAGTTAACAGAAGTCAGACAAGACCATCAGTTCTGAGTGACATTCCATGCCAGAACACTTGCTGGAGTGACCAGTGATACTTGCAAAACATCCAGCTCAGCCTCTGCCTTGTTCTTATTTGGAGATTGTATAAATGTCTTTGCCAGAAATGTCCCCAAAGCCACAACATTTAAATTCTCAGCACACAGCTGCTGCAGCCTTTCAGCCTACTGTAACAAAAATATACCCTGGAAATTAGATGGTCTAATTAAGGTGAAAATGAGAAGCTTCTTGAAGATACATTATTAAAATGCTGCTGTGGTTGGTTATTCCTATTTAACTTTCTGTCCTACTGAATCTAGTCTTTCTTTCACATAGTGTAGGTCAAGCACAGGCAACCACAACCTCACCTGCACATCCCATAATGCCAAAGCCAGCTCTCATTATTAATGGAGAGGTGTTGCCTAAGCCAGTTCCAGCACAAAGCTGCTCAGTCAGGGACACCAGTGGGCAGACTGATTTCCTCTAACAAAAACTGGGTGAAACCCAACCAAATCCAGCTGTGGCCAATTCCCAAAGCCCCACAGAGCTGGGCCAGCAACTCAGGGGCCGAGCAGCCGTGCAGAGCAGCAGAGCCAGGGCTCCCCTCACCTTTCCTGGGCTGGTTGTGGATGCTGATGGCCTGTGTCTGGTAGTTGCCATCGTCGTTCTGCACACACACCAGATGTGAGTCTGCCTTCTCGTTGAAACACGCTCCCCCGGCCAGCACGTGCTCGTTGGATTTGTTCATGGCTTTCATCATCTGCAAACACACAGCTTCAGCATTTCCACCCAGCTCATCAAGCATTTCCATAAACACGTGGTTCTTGGAGCAGTTTAATCAGAAGCTTCTCAAGTTCTCATATTCCATGTCGGGTTTTAGCACTCAGAACCATACACTGCTTTTGAGAAGAGGTCTTTTACTGCCTGCATGCTTTAAAGTGCCATCTTTTGTGCAATTAAGGTAAGTGCTATAAGGGATAGCTGAGCTCCAGAAGTTGCAAAAGCTGTTTTCTCTACCTCATTTTAAAAATACATGGGGAAAAAAAAAACAGGAGAAAAACCCTGGGAGGAAATATTTGGCTTGTTCACACAACTACAGTTGTTAATGACATAAATCATAAATGCCCCTCCACAGTTCAGCACCACATGGGCTCTCAGACCGGGGCCATTTCATCCTGTTCTGCCACAATCAGACACTGAAACTTCAGAGTCTCTGAGCTTCACCTGCATGAACTGGTGAAACTGGGATCAATGTTCCCAATTGAAGACTTTTAAAAAACATCCAAATTTTCTTTCTCTGCAAAGGAGGCCTTCAGAAAGCATCCAAAATATTTGTGACACATCTGCCCTTTGGTTCTGCTATCATCTAGCATACACCAAGGTACAGGCCTTGACAAAATACCCTTGTAGATTATATAGTTTCTATTCTTTTCTCCACTATTCCTCTTTATGAAGGCTCAGACTTGGTGATTTTTGATACAAAAGAAAACTGAGGGAGTCACCCAACTCTGGAATTTGTTTCAAACATGAAAACGACATGTTTGCTTAAAATAAAAAAAGTCAAATTAAATTACACAAATCCCCCTGCAGTGAAAATCCAGAAAAATGCGGAATTATTTGACATCTCCTAACAGCACTCACACTCCCACCTCTGCTTCCTGGAGCTGATAAGCATGCAGGCTACACACAACACATTTGTCTCTCCCAGTCCGATGTAAAACCTTCATTACAGTGGCAGGAACATTAACTGATGCTCGCTATTGACAAATGTGCCCAGGTGTAATGTTTGGGGAGGAAACTTAATTAGGACTTTGCATCAGACAACAGTGTCTTTCATTATCCAGCTGATCATGTCATGCTCCAGAAACTGGATTTAGCTCCAGAACAGCCATGTTTGTGGAGCCCAGCAGTTGCCTTCAGCACAACAACAAATAACTGGATGTGGCAACTGTGCTTCCTTAGAAGGCAACTGATTAAGGAATTAGTCACCTTTGCTGAGGGACTGAACAGGCAACTAGGGACCTCTAAGCTTTAGAAAATGTAAATAATTTTGAAGACAAAAATATGTATTTAATAGAGAAATTACATATTTAATGCATATTTTGTTAATAATAGGCTGAATTCTCCCCATTTAATACATGCATGAGATTTCAAAATAATTTTCCAATTTTTAGATGGCGAATACATCTGAGTAACAGTCCTTTCTAATTAAATAAAAGTAAAGGTCTTATTATTTAATTCATCTTGAGACTGGCTCAGTTGGTGAGAGGAGGGGGATGGCAACACCAAGGTCATGGGTTTGATCCCTGTATGGGCCATTAAGAGTTGGACTCAATGATCCTTGTGGGTCCCTTCCAACTCAGAATATTCTTTCAATCTGTAAATCTTAATTCAAAGTAAACTCATGAAAAATTCCAGTTAATAGAACTTTTCAAAATAATCACAAGCTATGAAAAATTGTTAGATAAGTAACAATTTCTCCATTTAAGAAGTTGAATCCTTGCATAGCACTGGGATGAGAACCCAAGCACAATGCAGAGGTTCTGCTACGTCCCTGACACAGGAATTCCCTCTCAGTCCTGCTCAGTCCATGTCTGGCACAAGTGGAGCTGACACCTTGCAAACACCAGGCACAGCTGACACTGAACTGCATCGTCTGTGCCATTCCAGACTGAATTCATTCAAACCTCATTGACCTCTTCCATTCTGGCATAACTGCATCAAAAATTAAAACACCTTTTAAGAGACCCTTTATCTTCATCAATTTCATCTTTTTCAAACTTCATAAAAGAACACTTTTTTTTTTTTTCAATGAATTTTTTACTCAAATACTTCTTGCAGGGAAATTCCCTCTTGAGATAAAGCTGTATTCTGCTCTGATCTTACAAGAACCTTTACAAGTACCATTCTGCCCAGGAGGTTTGCTCTCACCTCAACTCTGACAGGTTTCAAACTACCAAGTTACCCCCTTCTCTTCAGACAGAACACGAAATCAATCCCCTTCTCCACTGTTCCCTTTCATTACTGTTCAAATGCCTCCTCCCCCAGCTTTCTCTAGTTAGCAGCACTAACTCCTACAGATGCTGACTGATTTTCTCACACCATGAAGTATATACTTTATGAAGTATAAAATTTCAGTGTTGAGGGAACTTTTACATAAAATAATCAGCAATGCAACAAATACTACGAAATGCTTTGAGTGGGAACACACAACAAATGAGAAAAGCTAATGCATATTTTCTTCCTAGTTTACCTTGAGTGTAAAGTTTGTCAACTTACTTGCTCAAATCAAACATATGACACTGTATGTGAACAGTTCAAAAGGCTGAAGAAAGAATTTAATTAATACTAAATGGAATTGCATTCTTTCTGTGAAGCCAGGCTCATTCACTTCCAAAAACTGTGTGCATCACAGAGTTACTATTTGCTTTTGAGGCATTTTTCCTCAGTGGTAGTGAATAAAATAAAAATTCTTCTAGATCCCAGGTACTCCAATCCCAAAGAAACTGCACACAAATGTATGTATTATAAGCATTACCTCATTATATCTGTTGCTAGGTATTTTGATGCTGGTTTTTCTGACTTCCATATCAACCACTAAACCTTGGACCACAGGCAGTGTGTACTGGTAGTTTCTGAAGTCCTGATAATTAAAACAAGATTTCAAGTTAGCCATGATGATCATCATTCACACTGCAGGTTTCATAACTATCCTGGTGACTACTACTTAGTCCATTCAAATAACTGTAATCAGTGACTGGAAGACAGGGAGGGACAGAGACACCACAGCATGTAACCCATGTAATTACAGTACACAAATGAAAAAATATCATTGTCACTGTTAGTCATTTCAAACATTTTCTTACATCAAATTTCATGTTCTCCAACCTTAATATCATCACTATATGTAAAAAAAAATTGCTCTCTGTGTTCTTTTACATTACTATATAGAGTTATTAGTTTTTCTAGCAGTGAGATTAAGTCATGCATCAAAGAGCATTTCCTATATTGAAAATATTTGCAAAGCAGGAAGAGATAATAACGTCCCTTCAGTCAGAGCATGGTGTAATCAGAGAGCTGTGACTGCACACTGTGATGACCCAGCACTTCTGAGGAAGCAATCTGAGCAAACAATGCACTTATTTCAAGATCCAAACATCCTCCAGCAGCCAAGTTTGGGATATTGATTTGGGTACCTTGTTACAATTCACTGTTGTTGAAAGCGAACACCCACTCTCAATAACAGCAGGGGAATTCACCCAAATCCCCACTCCCTCCCCTTGCATGTCCTGGACCTTCCAGCTACTATGTGCACCTGGAGCCCCCCTCTCCCCACACGGATCCACTCACAAGGAAGGAATGCACAAATTCCATCCTGGACTTACTGCGAGGAGGTTCATGATCGTGTGTCCAGTCTCTCCAAACAAAGGCTTACGGAATCTGACACTAAAAAGAGGGCACGGATAAACTGGAATAAAACAGAAAAGAACAGGTCAGATGGAGATTTACATACTCAGATTCTGTAAAACCAGACCTAAATATCATCTCCTGGGGTGAATGTGGTAAGCAGCAGCTAAGGAAGAGACTGGGAAGGCTGGAATTTAAAAAGCAAAAGGGCAGAAGGGTTCAACATTATAATGACCTTACACGTGTCATGGCTGCTTGCCCACCATGCTAGAAACAAGAATAATTATGTGGAAAGCTTACAGGTGCCATGCTGCAGGACTGAACTGAGTGACATGGGCCCTGATGGCAAAGATGACCTTTCTAAGTGCTTTTTTTCAGGCTACTTCTTGGAAATGGCTTCTATTTTTGTACAACCATCCTGCTGCTCTCCACTACAGCATCATCAGTCTTTCAGTTCTGTGGCTGACACGTGGTATTTAAGTGACAACCCAGATTATTTTATTTCCTGTTTTCATTATTTCATGAGAGTGTGGCAAACTCCACAGGGGTAAGTCAAAAACAATGTAAAGGACATTTACGGTATGTCAGTGATGTAAAATATCTGCATTCCTTGGCTGACATCCATACCTGTAAAACATCTGTGATGCAATTCTGAGTGCAGGGCATGGGTCTGGCTGCATTACGTTATGTTGCAGCAGAAGCAATGCTTGGAACATGACTCACACACTGCTACATAATGCCAAGGTTCCCTAAACACATGTTGGAAGGAGGATTCCTAAGCTATCCTCAGGCAAACACAGCCTGATTTCCCCAAATGCCACACTCCCAGTTCCCAGAGTGGTCAGAAGGGACTGCAGAGCTCTCAGCATCATGTGAATAACATGAGGATTTCCTGATGGAAATCAGCTCCAGCCTCTGCACACTGATTTGATACCTGAAAGCACCACACACCACACAGCAACCAACCCTGAGGCACCAGCAGGGGCTCAATTCCCTGGGTCTGCCCCCCTGGCTCCAAGCAGCAGCTCGGCTCCATCCCAGCAGCACAGAATTCCCTGAGCCTGAGCTCTTGGGCTGATCTGTGGGTGCTCAGCTGATGTTTTCTGCACAGCCAGCAACCCGAGGGCTCCTGCATCTGATCTGCACAGGCAGCAGCACTGCACACTGCTGGGTTCTGACAGATCAATGGCAAGGAGGATGGAAGGAAACCCAGGAAATCTGGGCCACAAAGGCAGCACCTTCCAGGGGGAAACTGAGGCAGTGCCCTGCAGTCACAACTGGCACAGCTCAAGGGAATTTGTCTAAATCCAAACCACAGCTGTAGGAATGATGCAAAGCCTGGCTTTCCAATCTATCAGGTACTTTTGTTTGCCACTATCAAAACATTTCTTTGTGTGCTCAGAAACAGATGGCACATCCAAAATATGAGCATTTTTGTTTGTTTTTCTAAATACTGATGGGAATAAATGCACTACTTAAAAAATGCCTGTGGATACACACAAAAACCTACACACCTTTGAATACACAAATGTTTCTTTGGACAAGTTTAACCTTCAGTCCTCATCCTCAGAAGGCAAATTTTGAGGATTTTATTTTCCTCCTCCAGCAACACACATATTTTATGGAAAATTCCCAATGTTTTCCAAACTTTAAAAGTTAAAGAGACAAATCTCTGTACGGTGTATCATAAAACTTGTTTTGTTAAAATGTTCTGAAAATGTTCTGGGAAAAATTAACAACAGACCATTTTCATAGTAATTTAGACATACCAATTAAAACTGCAGATGAGTAAGACATACAATTTTTGGCCCATCATGGTGGACAAACTGCCAGTAATGTCTTTGCTCCAGCAATGGTAAATGTCTTTTGAAAATAATTTTATCTTAACTTTATGCTAATTTCATGCTAACTGCTAAGATTTTGTTCAGATGAAACATTCTCTCCAGCCTATTTATTATCAGTTGCAACAGAATTTTTGCAACAAACTGCCAAGTTTGTTGCCCCTGTACACATATTGTTACTCTCTGGAAAATGAACACGGTTTTAAAAACCCAAAAGCAAATTGTCTTTCATTTCAGCTTGGAAAGAGCTTAACATCTCAAAGGCTCTCCCTTGTGCTAACTACCTCAGCTAATCAGACTCGTTCTGCACATAACTCTCAGGTCACTAAACGGATACAAACATGCTCTGAACTAGATTTGTCTCCACAAAAACCTCCCTGCTGACCCAGCAGAGTTGTAAAAAGGCTGTAGGTCCCATCACCATCTCAGTGCTGCACTGTGGGTCTGACACACAGCTCTTCCTTGCCTGTTTGAGCCTGGGTGGCTCTGACAGATAACAATCCATGGCTGGGGTGTGCTCTGAAGCAGAATTCATCCATTCCCCTGCAGAGGTTACTCCAGCAGTGCCTGCTACTCACGCCTGTATTCAGCTCCGAGTCTCAGCATCAGCCGGATGGGGAACACTTTGGCCCAGGGAGTCTCCCACTTCTGGATGAGGATGCCAAACAAGTATGGTGGGGTTGGGAGCACCAGGTCCTGCAGGGACTGATACGTCGCTGCAACGTACAAGAACCCTCCGTGTTCTTTGCTTCCAAGGAAGCTCTGGCTGAAAAAGGAGTGTCCCAGGTTGCCAACAATGTTACCTATGGGAAAAACAGAGTACATTACTTCACTGGATTGAGAGCTGTATCAAGAATGTCAGGAGTTTTTCAGAAGGAAAAAAAAAATCATGTTAAATCCACTTTGCGTCCTGGAGTTAATGTGTATTAACCACACCTGAAACAATGATTTCCTGCACACGGTGCTCAGGTTATCTCCTGTGCAAAAGTGCCCCAACCTGGCCTTGGACACTTCCAGGGATGGGGCAGTCACAGCTGCTCTGGGCAACCTGTGCCAGGCCCTCACTGCCCTCTCAGGACATCACAGGAGAGCTCAGGCCAGAATTGCTGCTAAGGTGGTACCTGAAACCTCCCCCTGGCACTACATCCACACAAACTCATTTTCAGTGCCCTACAGATACTCAAGGGACTTCCACTGCAGAAGCTGCTGTTGCTTGAACTAAACTTTTGGATTCAGCTGCAATTTAAGGAGGGATGTGCACCTGGTCAAACAATTCATGTCCCTTGGTTATCCTTCCATTTAGGGAAACCACTGGGGTGCCTGCTCAGACATGTATTGAAGATCTGGGTCATTTCAAGAATTACACAAAAGACTGTTTATTTCATTAGTACACTTAATGTAAAACGCAACTGAGAGAGACACAGGGGAGAAACATCACTAATTTTTATTCACATTTTTACTCTTTGATGCTTCTAATTTCCAAAAATGTTTACACTCAAATGGCTGAATGAATCTGAATGTTGATTAGGTTATTATAGCATCCAACACAGCATTTAACATCGAAGCAAAGAACCATGGTGTGATTCCTTTTATCAAATGACAACAACAGCATGCAAATAATGTACAGAACAGCTGATCACAATTCTCCATAGGAAGATGTGAATATTAATAGTGCTGATTTGCTCTCAAAGAAAAAGGCAATTTGAGAGAGCATGATGTGCTTGATCACACCACTCATGAGGAATTGCACGGGATTGAGGTACTCATGCAGACCTCCTGGGCTTCTGGAGCAATCCCAGGCTTTCCACCTGCAGAGAGAGGCTGCTAAGTTGGAGTTTCTGCTCTTTCTCCACCACCTCATAACAGAGTGTTTGTATCTGAAATCAAGGAAGTGATGTGCACATCTCCATCTGCACATCCACTGGACACTACCTGGAGAGTTTCTCCCTTTTACACACATGATACACAAACAGACAAATGCCAAGTGTTCAGGAAGTAAAAATCTGAGTCACAGAAGTGACACTTGGACATCCTCAGTAATACAAGTTATAATAATACAGCTATTCCAGCCCTCCCTCTGGGGATGTGACCATGCTGCTTTGCATCTCCAGACCACCATGGCACAACCATCACTCTATACTGTCCTCCACATGACCTCGGGTCCTCCAGCTTTACATATAGTGACTGGCAGGTCTGTAAGCAAAAGGCTCCTTTTACACTCCAACCAACAAATAAGGTCAGGGGTTTCCTTACTTTTCAAATTTCAGGGCTCCTTTGTGGATTTTTTTTTCTGCACTCACAAATGCTGCACAAAGTAAGTTATTAGGTTCCCTGTTAGAAGGTGACAGCTTTGGCAGCCCAGAATCCCACAGCAGGGTGAGGCTCATTCAGAGCTTGCCACTGTCCTGCAAAGCCAACCTGTAACTTTACAGATACACACAGGCCAAAGCTGACACGATCACCCAGATCAAACTGCAGAACCCTTAGAGTGGCTACAACTTCTCAGCTGAGCATACTTGATGAAAGTAGCTACTGCTCAAACTACCATGAATAACAGAGCCACATCAAATGTCAGCTGCCAAGAATCCCTGCTCCTGCCCATGTGCAAATGCAGCTCTGCCAGCTGTGCTGGGACACTAATGCCAGCTCAGTGAAACACCAATGCACCAACGTGGGCATCCTGCTAGTGAGTGCAAAGCAGTGTATCCACTGGTGTTCATGAGAAAGATTTTCACTAATCTAAAATAGCTGCTGGCACTCGTTTGTTTTTGCAGTTCCCACCTACCCTCACTAATCGCCTCTTCTTCATTTATACTTCCTTTTCCCCTTCCCATCTGTTCTTACCCAAAGAGAGCTACAGGCCTGATAATAAAGTTACTTGGTGAGGTTCTCAGTTCCAGCAACATGACCACAATAATCCTTTTTACCCTTCAAGTGTATGACGTGTATGAACTGCCAAACTGCAACTGAATCCTGCCCCCTTTTCTGGGGATTTTCTGTGTGCAAGAGGCCAGGCAAAGTGCAGCTGTACAATCCCATATGGATCTGAGACGTGTGGCACTGCCCACTGGAATGACAAAGCAACCAGACATTTCCACTTGAGACTGGTGCCAAGTGCTGCAGCAGAAGGGGATGACTACTTATTTTTTCCGTTTCAGGGGATGGAGCTTCAAGGCTCACACGCCTGGGATGCCTTAATAAGAATTTTTCAGCCAACGAAAACATGGAAAAAACCCTTAGAGTGGAATCTGCAACTCAGCTGTTCAGCCCTTTCCTTCCCTAAGCCACAGCATCATAAATTACCCCTTCTGACACAAGCAGCTTGCACAGTGCAAGCTCCAAGAGGCTCCCACCACTTTAAGAGGACAAATTACTGGGATTAGGTAGCTGTGCTGCAATTCATTATTTATAACAGCTTAAGAGCCGGGATGTGGACAGCATGGGAAGAAGCAAGTGTTTTCCTATACACTTCTTTAGTTCTTTACAGTCAGCATAACCAAGTCAAAAAGCCTCTTTGGGCTTCTCCCTCAGACATTTCTGGCCTGACCAGAGGCTGTCAGTCTTTCCTGCCCTGTCTCTGAAGGTGATTCCAAGCCAAAGCCCCACTGAGAAGTTGCTATTCCCAGCCTGACATTGTCAAGCCCAACCCACTGCACCATTACACATTTTAAGCACAGAACTGTTTCAGAGGCTTGTAGAGAAAGTGTAGGCGTCAGAAAAACCTTCAAAAATAACTATCCTTTGCAAAAGCATGTAATTTAATTTAAAACATATCACAACTTCCTTTCTAATGAGGCAATCTCAGAGTGAGCAGAGAGGTGCCTTTCCTTATATTAAGTACCAGCACCTGACATCAGACAACTGACATTATTTAGGAAGTGCTTTAAGTGTGCATGATGCATCTAAAGCAGTTCTGCGAGGTCAGTACTTATTCTCTTCTCAGTTATACTGGGTTCTCCTTGACTTTAAATCTTAAGCATCTCTACTAAGTTCTTCAGAAAAAAAAGATGCTTTTATCCACGGTGTTTTGAATTCTTCACTTAGATATCTTTCTGTGATGAACAATGTGCTTTGTATAGCAGTTTGGTAATCACTTCTGGCCTCAAAAGCCTATACCAGGAAAGGGAGATGGGGAAAAAAAAAATTCCTGCATTTGTTTATTGCCCTCAATGTGTGGTGAAGCCAGTTAGGTACTTTTATCAAAAAACAGTGAGATTAAAATCTTAATGTATGCTTCCTATTTTATGGTTAATGCCAGGCCAAAAAAAGGTAATGGCATCCAGACTCAGGCAAGGCATTTATTTGTGGCTTGGGGAAGTCCATCCAGCCTCATTTCACTGCCATCTAGAACAGCCAGGAACTGCCATGCACCAAACTGCTGGAATCCTGAAAACCCCAGCACCCCAGTCCTGCAGCAGGAGAGGCAAAGCAATATTTACCTGTGAACAATCTTGCCAGATGGATTTTCTTCAAGAGCAAATGAGCACATTTCCTTTGGAAAAGGAACACAAACCCAATCACTCCAAGAGCCACAAATTATCACAGAAGAGCCAAGACCATGAATGTACCTTGATGGTACAACACATCTGTAGCAGATGCCAACACTGAGAAAAACCAGACGAGCTCCACATTCGAAGGTCTGGCCATGGTCAGCATCTCTTTATTGAAACATATCAGAAAGTAATTTGGAAAGAACTTACTCCCATTGCCAAGGGCCATAATGCTTCATTTACTATCAGAGAGAGCAGCAGCTGCCAGCATCCAAAACCTTCTCAAGCTACTCTGTGGCAGCTTTCCAAACATCACTCACACACCTCATATGAAGTTTGATTTTGTCTCCACCTTTCCACAGACCAGTTGCAGGGGTGTGTTACTCAGTTAACCTGTTCTCTGTTCAGAACTTCTACATGGGCTTCTTTACATATCTACTGTTAACTGCTACCATATTTAATTAAAACCACGCTGGGTAAAAAATGCACAAACTATGTCTGGGATAGACCCACCCTCACAAGGAATATCCCCCAAAAACCAGGGTGACCACAAAGCCATTTCAGGCAGTTACCAGATTGACATTCCCACTACAACAGTAGCTTTTATTGTCTTCCAGCACAGAGCTGATGCACATGGGCATCTCTGGCAGCACTACATTAACACATCCAACTGCCTCAAAGTACCCATTCAGACGGACAGAAGTTCTCATTTTCCCATTCACTGCCAGGCTTATAGCCAACAGACAAGGATAATCATGGGATTACTACTACAGCAGTACAACTACTACAACCACAACAGAAATCATTAGCTTCCAATTTCAAAACAAGAAAAGCAACACAGCAGGGAGCTTGATGGCAGAGGAGCCAGAGGAAAAGTAAAGTGATGAAAAGTGAGCAGCAACAAATACTTGCCTTAACTGACTTTATTTTTCTATAACTCGCATGCATACAGCCTATAGTGAAAAATGCCATTTTTCTTTCAAAATCTCTCTGCAGCCACCCTACCAGAGTCAGCTTGCAAACAACACCCAGCACAGAGGGCAGGAGTCTGCCTCCAGAACAAGTTGCCCTTTCAGGAAAGTGGAAACATCTGGGAAGAGGCACGAGTGCATACGAGTATTTTGTGCTTCAAGGCTTGAGCACAGAATTCAAATTCCTAAATTCATGTGACTCAAGAAATAATTTGCTATGGATTGGGCTTTACTCAAACAAATAAAAAGGGATGCTGTGTTTTTCTGCTGAAAACAAGACCAAGAAATCTAAAATCACTTCAAAGCAAAATCAGTGACATTAAAAGTAATTCTTGTTTCCATTCCAACAAAAAGTACTGTATATGCCTTTTTATTTTATTGCTGTTTTTAAGAAAACTTATACTAAAGGAAATAAATAAAAAACATCCGCAGAATTTATTTCAGTTTTCTGATACAGAATATATTTAAGCCAATGTATTTTAAAATGAAAAATGAAATGGTGAGGCAGGCTGTTAAAGAGCCTCTAAATTCTACTGGGAATTTTTGTTTGCTCTAAATGTCTAAATCATCTCATTGCCAGGAGAGGTGCAGTACCTCTGAAATGAACAGCTTGGAAAGCACGGCTCCACCTACAAGAGCAGAGCTGCTAACCACTTCCAAGGCATTACAGGCACCAAACTGAAACCCCTACAGCATCACCTCCTCTCTGCCGGAATAACGTTCAAAGCAGCCAAGTTACAAACATGCTAACAGATCCTTCTGCCTCTCAAACAACGCGTGCCTTGGAAAGACAGAAAGGAGGGATATGGAGAGAGCATCCCAAAGCACTCTGGGAGTTTATCAAGGTGCACTGTCTACAAAACCTGCAGGCATTACACAGTAACTGAAGGTGTCTGCCACTCATCCTTCATCTCTGAAACTCAACACACAGCAGATCCTACCAAAGGAAAACACACAGTGGAATTCTTCAACAGTTTCAGTTCCTGATTAAGAACTGTACAATACTCAGCAGCTCTTTGCACCAGTGGAATTGTAGGATATCAAATTACTACCACTACAGGACTAAAAAAAGAATTCCAAATACATTATGTAGGAGTTATAAATTATGTATTTCTGTAGTGTAATTATACAGAACTTCATAGCAATATACACACCAAGCTGGATTTATATCTGCAATATACATATATACACATTTATATAGACATGCTTGCCATTTTTCACATCTATCTCCCTCTGAATAACATACATTATAAGACAAAGAAAATGAATTGAGGTTTAGAACAGTAGTTGTTTGCCACGCACACAGGATCTATTATGACATGAGATAATAATACATCCTGAACCTGGCAACCTCTCTGGACTAGCTGAACTTTGTTGTACAAAGATATTTTAGGAAACAAATGTCTTTCATTATTTTATTTAAGTACTGGATTCAATCCCTCCAAAGGCATTACAAATGATAAGCAGAACCTCTTGTAAATGTATTTTCAGGATATAACCTTACTGGGATCCAATTTCACCTCTGGAAAACAAGCTTTATTTTCTGACCAGTGGAACCAAATACTTGCATTTTTCCTTATGCAAGGATTTTTGAATTCTCAGGTCCAACAATAATACCTACAAGTGGAAGCCTATTTACTTAGCAAATGTAGAATGTGCAGTAGTTTATATAAAAATCTTGCAATCAAGATACAAAAATTTAAAATTTGGGGATAATTTCTGAAATGCTCTACAGTTTGTTCTGGGCACACAAATACATATATTATTTTAAAATATCAATAGGATCTCCATAAGGTAGGAATAGACACGGGCACGAAGAGAATCAAACTTCTGAACTACCTGGTCAGGAGATATTGAACATACTAGCCACAAGAATTCTCAACATTTTCTTTCTGGCTGGAAGATCTTTGGAGCAGCTCCCCAGGTTACCAGGATTTTATTTGGTGAGATGACTAGAACACTGGATACTGACAACCAACAACTCATCCCCCTATCACCTTTGATCCTTATTCTCTTTTCATACTTTTTTATACAAAAAGAGCCATTTGCTGTGACAAAAATGTCTATCTGACCCTGTATGACCATGTATTCAAAGCATTTTTTACCAGAGACCACTCCTACCTGCTAAGGCATCCCGGTAAAGTTGCACAAAATGGTTAAAGATGTCCTTAGGCAAACATTTCTCATCAGGCAAACACTGCAGGAGGATGACGATCTCCGACTGCCCCACGGCGTGCATGCCTTTGGTGGTGAAACACCAGCACTTCCTGTTCACATCTGCATGGATGGGATGGAAACACACTTCAGCAGAGCAGAATTGCAAAAGGGATGCCTACATTTCACTGCAGCTCTTGCAAGGATCACTTTTACAGCACGTTTGTTGTGTTATCTGTCACCCAGACAAATTGCGGCCTACATCTGTTACCGTGAGGGCAAGCACAGCCAGAACAAGAGCAGCTCAGCAATTCCCAGTTTACAGCTAAGGAAGAGCCAGAGTATTACAGCTCCCAGTCAGATCCTGGGATCAACACCACAGAGCAGACTTTTAGCAGTTTCTGTATTCAAATGAAAGGACGGAATTTCAGTGTGACTGAAGGAGCCTGGGAACAGGCCAGGCTGTTGGCTGTGTGCACCATGATCCTGACAGCTAAAACAGTTTCCAGCAGTGATATCTCTCTTAATATGGAGAGCTGGATGTCAGGTGCCTCCATGAGACCTCACTGTGTTGTTCTGCTTCACAGGGATGTCAGTAATGACACGTGCTCTGAGCTTCATTTCTTGAGAATACTGTTGTTGAAATAAAACCTGTGTCTATAATATATTACCTTTTTATACATACATAAAACATTGTACTACAATCTAAAAGATGCTGAAAGTTTAATAAACAATTTGTTAATACAAAACTGTCCTCCCCAATTTCTCAATCATGTTTCTATCCAGCAGAGATCAGCATCCATCTGCCTCCCCTGTCCTCCCTCAGCACAGGTACACACAGGCACAGGACAGAAAGGGACAGAAGAGGTGCACAGGGGAGTGAAACCTCTGTGTTATTATGGCACCCCATCTGATTTTTCCAAAATGGGATGACAGGAGAATAAGTGAAGCAACCAAAGGAAAATGGGTGATAAAATATCCTGCCCTACTAAGTTCTACAGGAGACCTGAGACTGGAGGCTCTCTCAGTCCAGTTTATATTTTCCACATAAAATTATCTGTACTGATATCTAAATCACCAGAAAAAGGCCTTTTGACTTTTAACTTAATATGGCTCAACACAAAGTTTTCAACCTGTACAGATTTTCTGACACTGTCCTACCAAATAAAAATGCTGCTGTTCCTACTAATAATCTAGGTAACACTCCCCCTCTCACAGACTAAGACTTATTTAATAATAAACACTTACAATTTACTATTTTTACCATGGACAGCAAATTAGCATTTAAAACAAATACTAGAGGGTCAGGGCCACCATCCTCCAGCTGCTGCATGACAGAGATCTGAGAAGGTCTCTCTTCCACAGCATAGTCTACGAAAGAAACAAACACAATGAAATCCATAAATTACTGGTACAGACTCTATATTACAATCAGATAACCCCCATTCCAATCCTTTTTACTGTTTTGACCTTTTAGACAAACACTTATTTAATTATTGCTGGTTTAACTGATTGTTTCCTAGACTGGTATTTTCAAAATCCAACAGAATTTATGAGATAGCCTCTATGTATTCTTTAGAAAGGTGCAGCTTATTTCAGAAAAATAACTGCTTTTTAATATCAACTAGAGGAGAAAACTGAAATTAAATTGAAAAATGTGTCACAATGTCAAGAAGTTAAGAACTGTTACTTAAATCACAATAAGGCAGAAGGGCATCAGTCTGGACTACCGTGAACAGCTAACACAGGATGGAAAAGATCAGTTTTGAAATTAAATGCTGCTCACATTTTGGTTTTGACACTATCCTGAAATAAAAGGTTACTTCCAGCTTAACATTAGAAATGCACTGTGTCAGCAAAATATCTAATAAAAAAAGAACAACCAAAGAAGAGAAAATAAGTTAATTCCAGGAATGCATTAAAGGATGTCACGAATCAAACTGTGGAAAGCAATTTCACATAAACAAATACACATTTTCTAATCTTTTCAAAATTAGTTTTTAATTTTCTGAAGCCTCCTCCATTTGGATCCTTTATAAGGGGATATCACAATGACTAAAAGCTGCACTGTGGGCCAAGATGTGCAATAGTGTTGTTGAATGCAGTGCTTGGGGATGCCTCAGACAGAGCCCATGTTCCAACAGAATTTCAGAGAAGGGAAACATGAATATTCATAAGGCTAATTAAGACCTATCTCTGTGTGAAACATTCCCCACAGCCCGATTAGTAAAGAAATTAGCACATGTTTCTGGACTGCAGTTAATTTTTTGCTTCATGTTTTACTTGTTACAGGAATTTCATTGCAAGGTGGGGCTCTTCCTGGATGCAAATAGGGACCAATTGTGCAGAGGAGTGGCCCAACGTTTAGCCACGAGTGTTTACTGAGAATTCCTTCAAATACTCAGCACACTGCCAGCATCTTATTTCTAAAATAAACACAGTAGCCATCAGGTTATTGCATCTGGTAAGCATAAAAGCTGGCTGCCAAATTGTACCCTCACCTCCTTTTACTCCAGTGGAGATGAGAATTGGAGGAAGACCATCTTCAGGAATCAGATTCATTGCGCTGCCAACAGGACTGCCAACCTGAGTTATATTTCCCGAGAATACAGAGGCATTATCAGTCTACAAGAAGCAAACAACAAGGAAGGACAACATTAAAACACTAATAATGGTAAAAATGTAAGAGCTGGCTGGCTACATTATTATAGATGTAGGTGAGGGAGTCTGTCTGCTAGAGAAACAGGAGCACCAAGTAATTTGGCTCTGTAACAACAGATGATCATGTGATGACTCCTGTATGTGAACTACTGCTAGAAAATCTGCTTAGAGCCTGCACCTCCCTCTCTAACACCACATATACCCATTTCTTCACAAAACCTTAATGCACCCATACCCATTTGAACTTTTTGCAGAGTCTCAATTCCACTCACACAAGGTATGGTGGACTTGACATTGTTAGATTTTATCTGCACTTTCCTGCATACATGATTTTGTGACAGAGTATTCTTCTATGATCCACACTAAGATAATCTTACTGTTTCAAACTCCTTACTGACCACAACTCACCTTTTTTAAAGTATGTGTTACACAAATATCCTCCACACACCAGCTGTAGAGCCAAACAGCTGGAAGCCACACAGACAACAAACATTCTTAGTGCTCTGCCTCAAAAATTTTCATTTCATTTTAAAAAATATGGTTGCTTCAGCACTCTGCAAACATTCAAATAAGGACAACACTTGCTATGCAACATACTAAAACAAGCCTGAGCAGATTTCCTACATCAGTCTTACTGCAGTCACCACAGCAACTCAGAGACCACTCACAACCAAGGCAAACAGAATTTTGATCACCAAACACTCCCTTACTTCTGCTGATAAAGTGTTGTTGGCCATGGGCTTTGATGGATCATGAGACACTGCTAAGGTTCCCGTGGAAGTTGTCCCAGCCACTGTCAGCTTTGCTGCATCAGCAACTTCTCCATTGGGTAAAATGCCATCAGCAAACCAAACACGCCTTTGTTCTCTAGGCTGAGCCACTGGAGAGAACGTAAAAAAACAGCGTTTAACATCTCACAGCAACACTGGCTAGGAAAGTGGAAAATCTGAGTCTAAAACAGCAAAAGGGAAAAAAATAAACAGAAAAATTGGAAGGAACTTAAGACATCACCTAGTGCATTCCCTATGGCAGCATCATGTACAGACACAACAACTGAGAACAGTTAACAGGTCCTTAAAAACCTGGTGTGCCTTCTGAGGGCAGGAACAGCACACTGGCATTAGCCAGTACTTGGAGTGGATGAAGTGCAGACATTCTTTCCAAATTCTTACTACAGGTAAACTGAAAGACAAAGGAAGTGCTCTCACCTTCTGCTCCAGGATGCTTTAGAACTCCCACAGGTACCATGACAGTGGGAGGGGGGGAGCTCAGGGCGCCCGAGGCCTGAGCCTGCTGCAAAGGAGGGATAGTAGAACAGTATTCAGCGGGATTGTTAGGGTTAGGGCTCTGGCTTGAGGCACTCATCATGTTCTCCCAGGCTTGAGCTAAAGCAAACAAAAAACAAGAGCCATGAACACGGAGGAAGGTAGCTAACAGTCCAAAACACTGTGTTCAAGTTCTCAGCTGCTGTCACCATGGACTCTGCCACCTCCCAAAGACCATTCCCTTCAAGTAACAGCCCAGGAAACTGCAATCAAGCAAGAAAAGCACCAGGAGAAACTGCACTGGCCTTGTACAATAAAAATATCAGTCCACAGAGAAATATTTTCTGAAAATGGTTACAATACCCTTTGACTTGAGTGATGATTAGTTCCTCATGCTTCATTTTGTTTCTTGTTCAAAGATTTAATTGAAAACAATGTGTACATATATATATATAAATATATCACAATGTATGGAGAAATAGACATTCCTACTACAAATGTTTCATAATCCACAGAATACTTGAGCAGATTTAGCTTTCATTTTTGATAAAAAGCACCCTGCATTTCTTTGTGTTCAGGGCAGTTGTGTACAGATCAATAACTTTTATTCTTAACTGTTATAAAACCCCTTATGCTATTAATTTGGAAGGCATGACTTGAGCCTTAATTCAATTGGCAAAAAAATAACACATAAATCTTCTTTGTCAACAACATCTATCATAGTGTGTTTTATTAACCAGAGGAGATTTTCCTATCTCCACAGTGCTACTTCTTTTTCACCTTTAAGAGAGTCTTGTAGCAAGATGCCAGAAAATTCTTATGTGGGCTTGCACCCACAACCATATTAGTGTGTTACAAATAAATGCATTCCTTGAGTCAGGCATAAATATCATTGCACCTGAGCTCTCAGAGCATGTACATCCTTGGGTTCCTTCAGCTGCAAATTGTTAGAAAACCAAGGTGGAAATAACAGGACCAAAAAAAACCAAAATAGAACTCAAGAGAACATAAAACCTTCTGCTCTCCCTCATCAACCTGCAAAACCAACAGTGAAATGCTTTTTAATGAAAAAGGTATTGGCATTCCAGCTGAGAAAATTACTTGAACTAAAGCACCTTTTAAACAGCAATTCTGTACCAGTTATGCTAAAAGTCCTGAAAGAAGAAAGTATTAAAAATGCACCAAGTTATATGTTCAGGGCTCCTTTATTAGAAAAGTAAAAGAGCATTCTTAAAGCCTTCTTTGAATGGAGCAAAGTGCCAAGTCAGCATATCTCCCAACTGAAAATACACTAAAAATAGCATTGGAAACTGATGAAACACACAGCCTGTGTGTTTCCTCATGGAAACGTGCCAGAAAGCACACAATCCTCCCCTCACACCCCAGCCAAACACAGACCAGGTACCCAGCAATCAAATGAAATAATAACTGCTCTTGCAGTTCCTACCCCTGCTTCCAGGGCTGTGAAAAGATTAATGCCTCACCTGCTGCACTGACAGGGACAAAAGCCTCAAAACTTGCACTGACAAAGAAACTGGAATGATCAGGAGGGGTGGGATACAATCAGGCTACAGGTTAACAAAGCAGTAACTCAAAGCATCACCATGAAGTGCTGCAGCAGGGACAGGAACAGAGGGACACAGGGCAAGCACTGGCCCTGGAAGGAACCAGGCACTGGTGTCACTGTTTGCTGCCATTAATGTGCATCTGCCCTGGCAACAGCACAGAGAGGCTTTCAAACACAATCATTCTCATATGATCAGTTTTATTTATTATGTCTTTTTAAAACAACACTTTGGTTTCAACTGCAATATTTTCAGATTCTTCCCTTCCTCCAGATGAAAACTAATCCAAAGAGCCAGCTGTCTTCTGCTAAGAGTGTTTGTAATTCCTTGTTCTTGAACCCCTTGAAACCTGTTCATTTCACCATCCCAAAATGTAACAGTTTAGAACCCCTTCAGCATCATTACTGGGACTCATTTTTAATTTCTAGATATTACAACCTACAATTTCCTGTCACCTTAAACATTTGGCCTAGAGTAAAGAACTTTTAATAATTAAAACCTACCACTGCACACTGATTAATGTTTAATAGTTTTGAAACATTTCATCTTTTTGAAATTCTTTTTAGAAAATTATGTTCCTGTTTAATAACTGATACTGTTTATTATTTATATATTCTCATCTCAAGACTAAGCACTCAGTTACTTTCAACCAAACTGGAACCAATACTCAACTTCTTTGGAGAAAATATAAAGCTACAACCTTAAGTTTAGTGTTTTAGTTTAGATGCTCAACAAAGCAAGAGATCTTTCTGAAAACAGCCCAAATAATCCAATATGCAGTGGATTGGGCACTATGCCAAAATTACTTTGTATGATGCTGACACAAACTACAATTTTCCCAACTAATTCTTGGTTAGAATCTTTGCTAGAAGTCTCCAAAGTTTAGCTAAACAATTGCAGCAATGGAGATTCCATGATATTATCCATGCTGATAATTATTGAACAGTTATCCTAACAGTGAAAAGTTTGCATTTAGAGCCTGAATTTCTCTAAATTCTCATTCTACCTTTTACATGTTATGATGCAACTGTCAGACCTTCCTCTACCACTGAATTCACTTCTGGCATCAAGTTTCAGTGATCCAGACATATTCATACTCCAGGACCAAGACACCCATCTACCTTCCCACTAATAAGCCAAAATGCCTGGAAATTTCTCACAATGAGGCAGGTTATCTCATGATGCAAGCACTCACATGGGTCCTCTCTCAACCTAAGCCAATTTCTCTGCCTTCTCAATTCAAGACAGAAAAACTGATCATGGAGTATTCCAGCAGCAGCTGTCCCAGTGTCATGGGCATAACTCAGCTGGACAGATCATCACCCAGAGGTAATTGCCAGTGTGGGAAGTTCTGGAGATTTTCACAGGGCTCAAGAGATTGCTCTGTGTTTGCCCATATTTATAGCACAGCTCTAAAGCGTTAATGCAATAAAGAACAACACACAAAACATTCCACAGCCTGCTGGTCAAAACTAGAGTTTCTCCTTACACCAAGCAGAGGTGATAGAACTTCCTCTCAGTTCTACATGTTAACTTCAGAACTGCTTGTGACCTCTCTGCTGTGTCCCATGTTCTAACCAGGCTTTTGGCTACAGCACCACCCTGGGTTTGACACTCTCCAAGAATGTGTGAAAGTGACAATCTAAGCTCAGCTGTCCACGCTTGGGGACCTGTATTTAGACAAAACCTCCTACTCTAGCACCAAGGAGTTAAGAAGAAGAGCTGGATTGATTTGTGGATAAATACTACTTTCCCAATCTCCTAGAGTGCACAATATAGGACAGGCCAACTGCATTACTCTGCTCTTTGGCATTCCAGCTGAATGTGTAGCAGGAAACAAAGGATACAGAGTACACTTCTGAATCAACAGCAAAAAAATCCCAGAAGTCACAGTTTTTGCAATCCTGGTAGAGCACTCCCAAATGAAAGCTTTCAAACCCACTGCAACCTTACCAGTTTTTCTACTCTTCACAGGGATTCCATGCCAGCCTCTCAAGCACCTTCACCATTTCAGAACACTTACCCAGACAAATGAAGCATTTTGATATTTGTCTTTTTAAATGCCCTCGCTGCAGCTCCCCACAAAGCCAGAGAAGTGCCACACCTCGGGTTCCCTGCCCACTCACCATTCATCAGCACTGAGTGGCAGATCACACACACTCTGGCTTCCTTCCGGTCCATGTACAGCAGCTTGCACTTCAGGCTACAGCACGCGGCACAGAACACCTGGAACACAGGGAAAACTGCTCAGGGCTGTGCACAGACATGGGACAAACTGATGGATCTGGACAACTGTCTGCAAAGCTCCTGAAATGCAAAGCACACAGGTAAAAAAATCAGTATTTTCGTATTAAAGCCACAGTGACCAATGCCTACACAGGGTGTTTGTCCTGCTAATCCTCATGATTATTTGGTGGAACACACAAATGCATTTTGTCCTGATACTGCACTGTGGTGTTTTTAAAATTTGTTTAGCATAAGTGACAGTGGGGGTAATAAAAACCTACCACATTACAATCCCTCACAGAATAAAAAATTTGGGAATTAACTTCAGTCTTAGAAAAAGCAGGACTATTTTCATAACTAAATAAGAATGCACAATACAAGTATTCCATATATATATATATGAGACTGCTATGGCACAGATTAATTCAAACTTAATTAATTCTTTGCAGCAGCACAATTCATCTACATGGAACTGGACATAAGAAGGAATTTTTGGACCTCAGGAGGGATTTCTTCACAGAAGGGGTGATTAAACATTGCAATGGGCTGTCCAGAGAGGTGCTGGAGTCACTGTCCCTGCAGGTGTTTAAGGAAAGACTGGATGTGGCACTCAGTGCCATGGTCTGGTTGACAAGGTGGTGCTTGGTCATAGGCTAGACTTGATGAAGTTTTGAAGTCAAGAGGTTTTTTCCAACCTAAATAATTCTGATTCTATATTAGCAACTCCAGCTGTTTAATATCTTCATATCTAGCAAGCTATTCCTCAGCTGAGAAGGAACAGTGATTATCAAAATGTTTCAAGTGTTCAACATACAAACCAAGACATTTAAGGAAGCTGAATGATATCAGTACTGCAAGAAAATCATGCTCCATTTCTATAAAAATGTTCATTTTGAGACAAAAACAAACACCACAGCATCACAAGAGCAGGGAGAACTGAGGAACTGCATTCTGTGCACCCTGGCTGCTGAAGGGCCCAGGGAGCACAAAGTGCTGTGGAGATGCAGCTGCAGTGCTGGTCCTTCTCCCCTGAACCAGCTCTGAGAACTCCCCAGCCCTGAGGTTTCCTCCAGACAAACAAAACCATAAAACAGGAGCATGGCTGGTGCACCAAAACACACTTGCATGCAGATACAATCCTACAATAGCAGCTGTCTTCTCAAAATCCTGCACAACACACACTCTAATGATTTCTTATTTGTTATAAATAATTACATTGTCTTTATTTAAAAAAACCCCAGTAGTTCCTCAAGGTTGTTTTTCAGGTGATGTGAAGATACTGATGAACATCCTTTTCCTGCAGAAAGGTAATGTCACACTCAGGAGATCTAGAAACAGCAGCAGCTGCCTAACAAATGAGTTCAGATACCAAGAGAGAATTTCAAAATTTAATTATGGGTGGATATTATCTCTGCAATTCACTATGCATTATTATGATCTATAACACTTTCTAAATTAAAAAAAATATCCCATCACTCCTGTAGCATTATTTCTGTAATATAGACAAGAAGCTACATAGGATTCTTACATTTAATGTGTTTAAGCCTAATTAAATTTCAACCAAGTTAAAGATCACACCAAATTACAACTACTTTGCAGCCTGTTACTTGCAGGTTTTTATTGGCAAGTGTTTAAAATGAGCAAATACAGATTCTGAACTCAACATGAGAGTTAAAAATCAAATGTGCAGGAAGCTCAGCCTTGTCTCATTAGAACTAGTTTTAATGTTTTCTAATTATGACAACTGAAACATTTCAAAAACAAAACATAATTAAGCGTTCACTGGAATTTTAATGCAAAAATAAAATCCACCCTTTCACATATGTGAAAACCTTTTGAAAACCAAAGCAAATATACTTGAAAAATCTGACTTCTGCACTTACATCTTAACTCAATTTACAAGTATTCTAGGGAATATTAATAACAACATCACAGCATATTTTAGAAACATTTGACATCATTTCAGTTCTCTGGGCAAAACTTCCAGTCAAAAGTTCATTCAGTATTGAACATGGAAAAATCAATGTTGTCAACCATAAAAGAAGGCTCAACACAAATTAATATCTAATTTAGGACCCTTTTTCCAACAACACATTGTGCATTCATGAAAGCTCCCAAATGCAATGATTTCAATATTAAAAGAGAAAATAGAGGCAATGACAGAACATCCCCACCTCCTCTCTCAGGCTGCCTCAGTAATGCAGAGAACACAATCCAGCACAACTGACAAGTCAGACTTGTTATTAACAATCACCAAGTCATTATCTCAGTACATCATGCTATAAAAAAAAACAACAGAGCAGTGTCAAAGCAAGTTTTTATGTTTCTAGGGTTTTCAGGTTCACTGGGAGTTGTTGAAGCATTAGTTGCTAGGGGAATTGATGATTTTTAATATTTTAGTGGAAAAATATAGTTTTGGTTGTCAATAAAAAATTGCATACAAGTTTTCAGGTTTTCCTATCAAGGGTGATGATTTCATCTGACAACAGAAAGTACATAAATACATAACATATAATTTGTGAATGTGTTCACACACATTCACTGGGTTCTTAATTTTAACTCGAAATTTACTGTAAGTGAATTACTTTCTATCAATCCAAATGGTTCATGTCATCCATTAACTTTGCAATTATTATTGTGAAATTAAAAAGCCAGACAGACTTCCCAGTTGCCACTCAACTATTTTTAAATGCACTGTTTATTCCCAAATGAAACAGACACATTCACCCCGACTAAAATGATTTGTCACGATGAAAACAGAGCTTAAAAAGAAGCTGTTGTGCTAAAGCTTGTGTTCAAAATATTTAATCCCATGACTTCCTTTAGAAACAAATCACTGAAAGAGCTGAAGATGATGCCTCCCCAGTTCTCTTGGTGAGATTCAGACATTCAACAGTGGAAGCATCCCTGCGGTTCAGTGGTTACCACACATGGTCCACGGGACTTGCCCTGGGGCTGGTGACCAGAAAGCAGGAGCAGACAGCTGAGAACTGGGATTTCTCAAACCACTGCAGCCACATTCACCAGAGCTTGTCAGTCAAAGCTTTGGTCTCTCTCTGCCCAGAATTGTTACAGGAATTAAGGGCTGCAAAGCAATTTGCAGTAAGTGCTAAGTATTATTTGACTTGCACTGATCCTTAGCATTTCTTAACGAGTCCTTTCTGCCACATCTTTTGGCTGCACTTGTGCAAATTTGGCCCAGACAAACATTTGTTAACAAAAGCTTCTAAAAACAATCCATTCTAAGTCTACTGAGTTAGTTTGTCTACTGAGCAGAGGGATTCTTTATTTTATCAATTTCCCACATAAAATCAAAAAAATCCACTGGCACTGGTGGTTCTTCTCAAGGTTTGTCAGAAGAATGTATAAAGAAAAAAAAAACCCCACATATAAATTTTTGGCCTTGTTCCACCATTGCATGTTTTATCCATTTACAGATATTTTCTTTCATTTTCTGCATTCATCTGTGCAATTCAGGGCTTCAGTGGTTACAGTGCACAATTAAAGCAATAAACAAGTACAAAAAACAAGTAGAATATTTTACTGCACGTGAAATTTGAAGTCATAATTGTTCAGCTAAAAAAGAAAAAACATTACCTAAATAACAGTGTAAGTTAACAAATCAAAGCTAAAGTCATGGGCAATCCTTTGGATTCTCCTTAACTGCCATGAGAAGAATGAGGCCCCTGAAATAAATCAAAGGACCAGCTGCCAGAAGGGTTTGAGCTTTCCTAATACATTTGCTCTTCCAGGTCCTTTATCCACATCATTCTGCTTTCCCAGCACTCTTTTGGTAGCAAAAATTCTCACCTATAGCAGCCAGGAGGTCTTTTAATCAACTTCAGAAACCTTTGAATGAGGCCTAAATGAACCAAAGTTATTTATCTTCTCGTTCTTGTTGGTTTTAGTATTTATTTTTACAATATTCATTAATACCTAATTGACAAGAGTGTGTTGGAATCTGGAATGCAGAAAATATTTCTCTGCATGTTTTAAAGATCCAAACCCTCTGAAAAATACTGATTTTAACCTTTGTCCATGGAAAGGGCTTCCTTGGCTTTGGGATGAGACAGAATTTTCATGTATATAAATTAGATAATAGCATAACATGCAAGTTATCACAGGGTGAGAAATGTAGATTTTTGGAAAATTAGAATGGCAAATAAATGAAGACAAGATGGAGGATCCTTGTGATTTTTAGCCTTCTTCCTTCTTCTTCATCTAGTCCATATTCTGCTGTGTTTGGGTCACTAAATGATTGGTTGGAATTTGCCACAGTGCAGTGTTACATGAATAGAAGTTTAGTTAGTAATTGGTAGAAAAGTAGAAATAATGTACGTTTGTGGTGATAATTGGGTGAATTCTCTTTAAGAAGACCTTGAATCTGTATGTTGGAGATTGTTTAGCTTTAGAGACTTCTCTAGACTTTTAGCTTTAGAGACTTTTGGCTTTAGGCTGCTAGAGGCTTTTTGTTTTAGGCTTTTTAGGCTAGAGGTGCTTTTTACAGGTTCACACTAGGCTGGTGTAAAGCCTGGTGTGCAGAAATTGTAGATAAGAAAAGAATAAACAAGAGAAAGAGATCAACTGGGAGTCCAGTTCATTTTTCTTACTTAAAGAAGACCTTAAAAGAAGGTCTCCCCTTTAAAGAAGCCTTCCCTTTCAGGGGAGAGACAGGCAGGAGTTATAAAACTTTTACAAGAGTGTTAGTTTACTGCTTTTGAATCATCATTATTTTTTCCCTGAGTTCCTACTTATGTCCCTGACACGTATTTCAGTAAAAGATATTTGGAAATACTTGACAAGTTAATAATTTACAATAAACTCATCACATAAGAATTTGAGTTCACCTAGATGGCACATACATCAAGTTTTAAAACACCCTCAACAATAAAGTACTTCTTACACAACAAAAAGTGATACAGAAATTGTGCTTTAGTTCACTATGACATTTCTCACCATGTGGACATACACCAGGTTACAGTAAACCACTTTTTTTTTTCCCCAGGAGCAAATGTATGTTTAAAAACATGTTAATACTATTTAAAATAATGTAAGCAATATAAGAATAGTAAAGAAGACCGAGAAGAACTGAGTTGATCAGCCATGTAAACCAGCAGGAACACCAGCAATCCAACAGCCCACTCCCAATGCACAAGTTTAACTTTAACAGGATTATTGATGCAGTAATTTCTGTAGTTTCCTGCACTTAGTCATTTTATAAAAGTTCTGACACAAACCCAAGGATCATTGCAATCAACAAATACAACTGCTCATTTAGACTAATAACAATTAGTTATTCTTTATTGGTACCCTAAATAGATCAGAGCTCAGAAATTCCCATTTTTGCTTCACTCAAACACAGCTTTTTAGGAGGAGGTGTCACAGGTAAATATATCCAGTAGCTTAGCAAGCCCTCTGATGCGATGTTGTGCATTACCAGGGAAAAAAGGGTGCTTTGAGCTTACTCACAAAATATGGACTTACCTTCCCACAGGCTCTGCAATGGTGCCTTCTTTTGGTGAATGTAAATCTGGCCTCACATTTCATACAGTTTGGTGCTTGAGAATCTGGAACCCACACTGGAGCCACCTCACCCAAAGTCGTAAAAGGCTTTCTGGCTGGAGCTCCAAACTGACCAGCTCTGAGATCATTATCTGGACTATCTGGGGCTACTGCAAGGCACGAACTATTAGAGACTCCAGATTCATACTCGTCCAAATGTTCCCCATTAGAACCAGTACCAGAGGCATTTGAAGATGTTTCACCAGGAAACGTGTCTGCTGTATCCCCTAACTGTGTCTTACCAAAGACATTTTTGTTTTTACTATTACCTCCACAATTTGGGGGAATAACATCATTTTGCAAGTGGTCCGATAATGGCTTCGGAATCTGCAGTTTCAGATTTGTGGGTTGCTTAGGTCTTGCACCACCAAAAGGAACACTGATATATTGCAGGTTAGTCACTGGTTTTGGTGAATTCTGCCCTTGCATGGATGAAACCTGACTACAAAGATTATGCAAATAATTTTTCTTTATGTGGTCACCAGTGCTGTTTAAAATAAGACCACTCCCTTCTGTGGTCTCATTTCCTCTCTGTTCATAAACATTAGTGTAACATTCTGACTTGCTCTCCTCAATCTCCTTTTCCTCTGTTACCGAGTCTTCCTTGGAGGGTAAAGTCTTTGGAACATGAGCAACAACTGGGTTCTGCATTCCATAGGAATCACAACCATTAGACAGAGAGCCTGCTGCTGATGTAGCCATCACATCAGAGAGACTGGACCCTCCAAGCTCATCTGTACCAGACCCTTTTAAGTCTATGCCTGCCTCCAATATCCCATCTTCATCTTCTCTGCTATTCCCACATGCATCATCAGGCTGTTTGGTCTGCAAAAGTCTTTCATTCTCTCCTAGAGTTTGCTTATTATTCATCTCATTCAACTTTGTCAGTTCCCAATTAGTCATCTCCTGAGATTCAGGGTAACATTCTGCCATGCTGTGCAATTCCGTTGTGCCGAGATTTTTATCACATTCAATGACTTCGCTTTCAGTGGCACCAACATCCTCTGCAACACATTCCTTGTAACTGCCACTTCCAGCCACGTTAGGTTGACAGGTTTCGGTGAGTCCAGATAGCCTAGACTGCAACTGCTGGGTTGTTTCCTGTTCTACGATTAAGCTTCCACTACTGGAACCAGAAGAGTTTTTAGCTTCTAGATCTGTTCTCTGAGGAATGGCTTTACTAGTGAAATTTTCAACAGACGCACAATTCTCTTGCATTTTAGCACTACCATCAACTGGTCTCTGTAAGAGAGTCACTGCATTGATCCCTGCAGCCGTAGCTTCTGAAAACAGCAAATCTTTACTCATATTAAAATCCTCCTTTAATCGAGAGGAGGGGCATGCAGCAGTCAGGCTTTCAGATGAAGCATTAATCAAATGACTTAGAGAGTCATCTTCAGTGCACAGCCTGTTTACTTGCTTTTCTGTATCTGTATCCTTTTCTGTGGATCCATTTACAGTAACGCTAAACTGGTCACTCTGTCGGTTTTCATTATCCAGTGTTAAGCTAATAGAGTCCACTAGGGACTGACTGTTGTAATTTGGACAATCCACCACATCACCACTTTGTAGTGTTCTTCTGTCACAGTTGTGCATGACTGCCACCACTAGCACATTTTTCTCCTCTGGCAAGCAAGCTATATTTCCACATTTCCTTTCTCCTGCTTCCACAGAGTTACATTGATCATCCCGGTTACTATTTCTTTTAATCAGCTGATCATCTGCTGCTGCCTGATCATCAATCCACATGTCTGGGGTCTCTGGGCTTATGCTAAAATCCTTTCCATTAGCACAGCGATCCCCTCCTCCTGTTGGTGTAGTCACTGAGTGGGACAAGGAGAAAGACTTTAATCTCTGCTGGCATTCATTTGGAGTTGCAGCTTCATTCACGTTGGCCCCGGTCGAGTTGAATGACAGGCGACGAGAAGGCGGATCTAGGATCTGATTCCACTTTGCACCCAGCAGAGTAGGTGAAACAGTGGCATCTGAAAAAGGGTTTAAACAAGAAAACTTAGTGTCCTAATAAAGCTACAGGTTCTATTAATCCTGCTGCATTAGAATGTCCCGAATAGGAATGCAGAAGCGTTCAAACACAGGCACAAAAACGAAGCTCACCTGCCATAACCAACATCCTTGGTCAACCATTAGAAGTGAAACTCCATGTTTCTGAAACTCAAGAAGTTTAGAGCTACCCCAATTAGCATCAGGTTGAATTTGCAAAAGCAGCTTTAAAGTATTGATTAATATATTTTAGACAGCTAGAAGTGCCTAGGAAGATTCTCACCCCCATAAAATTAACAGTTCAACTTCCTTGACAGCAAAGAATTGCCAATTAGACTAAGCAAGAAATTTAGTGCTTTGAACATGATAACCTTCATTATATGATTTATGGGACCTAATAAAACATTTCTGCAAAAGAAGCTTAAAATAAATTTTGCCTGATTTGTTTAAAATAAATGATTTAAATATTGCTACTGAGATTAGCTTCACAAAACCTTTCTTTAAAAGTGTATGGCACATTTGCTATTAAGAGAGTAAAAAATTTTACAAAGGTAAACAAGATGAATGGAAGCAGAAGAGAATGTTACTAAGAAATGCTGAAGACACATCATGTAAAATTAACAGATGCTTTTTGTAAGTTCTGAGATTAATTTGCAAGTCAAACCCAGAAAGGGTATCACAGATCTCCCCTCTTCTATACTGTTCTCTGTAGAAGACATCTGATGTGCATCTACAATGCTGTTGGAAATGACTCACCTTCGTTTTGCTCAAATTCATCTAAAACCTTATCGAGGTTATATGCCTCTGCTTGGAAATAGTTCTCCATTTGTCAGGGAACGACCACCAGATCCTTGTCTAAACCTGCCAGAGAACAAATTACAATCAGATGCTTAACCTTCAGTCAGCAGTGTTCCATTATATATTGTCCTGATTTAAGGAGAAAAGTTCTTTGTAAATCAAATTTTACATACATTACAGACACAAATCAAAAGTATATTCCAGGAATAAAAATTATTTGTGTGCTTAAACTTGCTTCATTCAGATTAACAACCTCCCCAAACTTGTTTTGGATTTTATTACCTCCAGTCTCTCACATTAATGAGTCTGGCTATCAGGATCATCATAATGGTAAAATTGCTGTGACACCAGTCTAAAAAAAAAAACCACAGTCTAGAGAACCAGAAAGGCCAACTAAAAAATCTGAAGACCAGAGTTTCAGATCTGTGCTACCACCAATTAGTTCATGTGGCTTTGAACAAGGAGTTTAAACTCCATGCAGAAGCGATTTTTTAATGTGACACAGAGTACTGCTAGTAAGCTAGCAGTACTCTGTGTCAGTCCTCATTTCTCTCGAGATGCTTCAAAGATTCATACTTGTAAAAGTTGTTAAGGGACTTAATGGGTGTTACTTGAATTGTGCTACCTCTTAAAATGTCTCCTTTAATAATCCTTGTTTCCCTGAAAGGCAGCCACTGGAAATCTAGCAAAATACACAGAAGTAAATAGTCTCATCAAGAGATAATGCTCTCAGGCTAGAAAAGAAGATGACAAGAGAGAAATGAGGAAAAAAAAGCAAAATCAAAGCAAAAAACCCCCACCCTGAATCATTACATAACTATCTTCACATAATAAGTAATATTTTGCCCTAACAGCAGTAACATGGACTCCTCACTACTGAAGGCTTGTAGCAACAAGGCACCCTGATTCATTTTTTCCAAACATTCACTACCAGCAGAGACATTTTCAGTGGGAAATGTGTGCCATAACCTATAAACCACAGAGAGACCTTCACTGGATCTGTTCTCTGAGCATCATTCAAAACAGCCTTATTCTCTTCAGAGCTGGCTTTCAGTGTTGTGAAATAAGGCAATGGAGGAGGAGAGGGTGAGAACCTTGTTTTGCATGAAGCAGTGTTAGACCCTGCAGCTCAATTAAAAATCTGCTTTTTTCCACCAGAGATATAACACTGGAGGAAGCTTCCTTCCTTTAGAGGATGTTTCCAATTTAAAACAATACTTTACCATTATCCCCACAGTATCTGGATTTGAGGAAAACTCAACCACCTTTACTTTCATTACTACAACTTTTTGTATTTTCGAATTTACGAATTATAAATATTTATGGTGCAACAGTTTTGTATTTATTATGGGCAACAGCTGCAGTTAGGTTATTGATAGGAAAAGATTGTGCATTAAAATATCACAAAACATAGAGCTCAAGTTTTCAAGGTCAACTTAAAATCTGATACATGGTTGTCTTAAAAGGTGATCATGATACAACATAAACACATTGCTAATTAATATAATTAGACTAAGATGTGTTAAAGATATACATAGAAGCTAGTTTTAAAGAAAATTAATCTAACAGTAACTCAGAATTGCAATAAGCATCAACAGAAAAAAGACTATTTGCAAAATAATTCCAAGATAAACTAGACTTGTCATCTGACATACTCCTAGATTTGTTCTCTGTTCTGGGATTTTAGGTTAACTTCTTCTGCAAGGAAAACAGAGGATTTGCCATTATCCCTTAGAGCACACAGATGCACGGATCATAACATAAGCAATGGAAAAGCTTCCCACCTTGATCACCAGCTGCATTTCAGGAGTCTCAAAAAGTAGGACTGTTTTGTACAAAATACCAGGTGATTGAACATCCATTTATAATGTATTTAATTTACATTATAATGATAACATTGCTTCTAGAAAACAATTGATGAAGACATGTATAATTATTTCTTGGCAAAATCCTGCTGCTAAGGTCAATGATGCAAAGAGTATTTGTCAGTGAGGCACTGCAAGACTGAAAAATGTCATTAAAAACTTTTGTGCTCATGAGTTCCAGCTGAAGAGAGAAAAGACCTTTTATATCACTATTGTTATTTCACTCACTGATGTACCAGGATATATGGAGAAGCTTTTATTTTTAAACTCACAGTCACTAAGCTGACAGCCACTCTAAATGAGATCTCATTGTCTGTTGCAGTAGGTATTTCTCAGAAAAGGTCAGCTGCAAATCTTCAGGTCTAACATCTAAAATTATTATTATTATATAAAAGAACACAACAACCCCCCAGGCTTTTCTGTAAGTTTCTGCCAAGGGCAAAACACACTGCCAAATCCACAAAGTCCTTCATGTCCTCTCCTCTGTCTGACAGTAAAGGAGGACAAGTACTCATGTTCCTAACAGATATCAGCAAGGCTTCCTGATTGTCAGCAATTCACATATTTGCCAGCTGAAGATCTAATGCTTCAACTCTCCATAGCCAGCAACTCAAGATCACGACAGAAAATAAAATGCTCTAACACAGCATCCTGTAATAACTGAGTAGCTGTTTTCCCTGTGGTTTAGAATTCAATTTTATTTTGAATATTTTTATTAAATGCCCAAGCATTTAATAAAAAGGTATTTTGAAATTTTTAACTGCCTCTCACATGTACTGCTATAAAAGCTTGGAAGACTTTTAGAATTACTCTAATCCCAAAGTTTCTCTTAGCACAAAGGCTGGCATGACATTTGTTAAAGGATCCTAAATAGTTGTGAAACTCTGTAGTATTGCTCAAATCTCCTGAATCATGGCATAGAGAGAAGCTGATGAGCAAACATACAACACTTAGACTCTGGAAAAAAAGGAGAATAAAAACATGAGGAAATCAGAAAGAAGTTTCAGTGGTAATTTAAGCTATATGCCACCAAAAAGGAGATACTTCCTAAATTACTATATATTGGGATGAACAATATGAAGAGAGGATCTTGTGCCATTGCAAGGAAAAGGAAGTATAAACCACCAATGAGTAAAAAAGAGATTTTTTTTTTTAATAGATTTTTTTTAAGTCCTCCATGCAAAGATTTGGCAGAAAATACTAATTATGGGGAAAAAAAGTAAATTTGCATGTTTTATTTAACTCCATATATAGTCCAGATTAATACAATGGTTACTATCCACTGGTATATAAGTCCAGAACCCAAGATCACTTGTTACCCACTGCAGAGTCATCTTCTGTCTTCCAGGGCAAAGAGCTAATTAAAATATGCAGCCTGTCAAATGAGATTATTTTCAAGCTCCTGTTGGATCACAGATCATGCATAATTCAGGAAGTGTGTTTTACTTATCAATTTCTCCATAACTACAGCATGGGCTTATTACCATCTTCATTTCGGAAACTTCGGAACTTACATTCCGTGGAGCTCACATGCTTTACTCTCCCTTGATGTCTAAATTTAAAGGTGCATGCACCAGAAACGTGTGTGTGTCATCTCTAGCCAGAATTCCTGCCCTTGTCATCACAACATTTAGACACAGCACAGACTTCAGACGCATAGTGGGGAAAGAGAAGGAGACAGAAGCAAAGGACAGAAAAACCTTCCTTAAAATCAGGTGTTATTCCGAACAGGCTTAGCCTCGGAGAATGCCTCTCAAGAGAGCTCAGCTATCCCACATGCCAGCTTGTTCCTGGGATATGAACTGTGCAAGAGACTGGCCTTGTGTTACACCTGCAGCCAGACTGGTATTTGTGTTGGGCTCCATGAGAAGAGATTATGTAACCCATGATCTTCTGCGCTGCACATCCTAAATTATCCTCGGGATGTTTTCACCACGGGAACTGACAGCCTTTAATCTTTCAAATGTCTTTAACAGTGGATGATCAGCTCACAATCACATTAAAAAACTGTTATAAAAAATGCACTGAAAGGAAATAATACTGACATTCAACTGTTGGACACACAGCAAAGACCTAAAACCAGAAAAGATGTAAAGAACCAGATTAGGATCTCAGGATTTTGTCATGCTGTCCTGTGGAGACAACTCTTTCAATATCAAACTGTGAACCTACACGTTTCAGTAATCTCTTACTAAACAAAATGCTCAAATAGTTTATTATAGTCCTCACAAAAAACATCCATGGAAAGCTCCCAAGATGGAAATCACAAAGGGCATGATCAAACTGAAACCAAACATTGTTCATTCATCCTGATAAAAATCACACATCCAAAAAATGACATTTTCCCATAGCATGGAAGCACAGAATGGACAGACTGATTTATTTGACCCAGGGCTCCTGAAGACTTCCTTCAATCCCAACAAACAATGGTCAAGTGTACATCTTGTTCCAGCTCCCTTCAGCGATCTGTGTCTTACCTGTCCCTGCGAGTCAGAGTCAGGCACCTCTGCTGTAATGAACTCTTTGTTCAGAGTTGAGCAATAGCTTTATTTAGAACTGATGAGATCTGGCTACAGCACAGGCTGAGAAAGAAAGACTTTGCCCATCTTCCCCCTCTCCCAAACAAAATAAGACACAATCTTTGCTCTAAAACTGGGTAATTACTCTCGGTAAAAAAACAAAACAACAACTTGCTAAAAATACTCCATCATCTTCTACCCAAGAGATCCATCCATATACAAAGGTGTATGTATGTCAGTATATATCCATAAGAATACATAAAAAACATTTCAGGTGCAGAACTCTACATCATTATATTCTAAAGCAGAACCTGCCTCTTACCTTTTTCTTACACATATGTTAAGAAACTAATGACCCTGTGCCTTCTCATGATGACTGCAGCACAACCAGCCAGTTCTGCTGAATCAGGGTGTTCTACTTGATCCTAGAAAGAAAATACAAACATGTATTTTATGACTGGCAATTCTGCCACAAACCATGTTCTTTTCAACACATGACTGCAGCTAGCACAGGCATATTTGGCAAATGCTGCAAGCTTCAGATGATTTGGATTTAAATTCAGGGATGTGTGTGCACTATGCCACTACTGCTCTCCAACAGTCTGGTGAAAAATGTTGCTGATAAAAACCACATTGCTACCTCCCTGTTATTATTCTTCATTTAACTGTAAACCCTCAGTGTAATGCAGCAACTCCAACTGTCCTTGTATTCCTGATGACCTTGACTGTAACAATTTATAAAACTAGCCTCTGAAATCAATTATATTATACTACAATAGGCCTTCCAAAAATAAAGAGCTAGTAACTTTGATAGTCAACAAAAATTCACAGCCCTCTGAATTCTGTAAACTGTATTCATCAGCTTCCCACTGATTTTGTTACAGCTAAACAAGTGGTTTTGTCTTCAAATCATTCCCCCTACAATCTTAGGCTCCTTTCATTTCCTAAAGGCTTCTTCTCACAAAACCCACAACAGCACCAACCTTCAATAGCAGGGAAGACCTAAGAGAAAAAAAAAGTCATTTGAAGAAACTTCAGTTCTTCAATTGACAGCATTTCTATAGGTCAGGTGCTCATTTTCTCAGGCTGCATCCTAACAGCCAACACAGCTCAAAAATCCAACACAGCCATGGGCAGAGAAAACAGAAACCAGTTCATGACAAACAGTGCAACAAGAAAAGGAATGAGATACATTAAATTCATTTTTTAAGGTTTGCTGGCACTGACATTTTGACCTGTTAGGTAGTTGAAATATTAATTAGTGCTCTGATGAAGCTGCAATGTATGTAGAAAAAAAATCTTAAAGCTCCAGCAAAATTAACAGTGCTAAAAAAAAATTCAGTTCTCCATGCATGAAAGCAATATTCAGTGTTACACTAATTTTTTCCCAGGGTTGTTTATTATTCTTTTCAGAAATAAGCTACAGTAATAATTCCAGGAAACTAATGAACTGAACAGTAGCACTCTGAGTAGTACTGTTTCCAAACTCAGAATCCCACAGCTTTGGATGCCAGCAGAACTCTTCCTGTGTACAAGCAAAATTTCTGATGCTATGTGTATTTCTACCTCTATAAATGAAAATGAATTTTGGTTATCTGGGAAATAGTAGGTGTTAGTACAGCATTCTTCAGACAGGCTTCACATTCATGCAAAAACACAGAAGTGGAGGAAATGTAATTCCTCTGAAAGGCTTCAGAACAAGCCTTATCAAAGGGACGTGAAGTCCATGTGGCAGTGGGGAAGGTTTTCTGTCCCACCACCACCACGGCCTCTCCCAGCCTGTAGTGCAGGAAAATGATTCAGTTTCCTGACACCTTTGAAAAGACAGATCAATTAATGACAACTCTGCCTGTGATTTACAGCAAGGCCTGTCAGCTGCATCACGAACGTCACATGAACCAGTCATACATTAACCACAAAGTTCAGCCCTCCCTGCTCAGAAATGGAGCAGCCCTAGCAACCCACAGCTGAAGCGAGCTGTGCTGACAGCCGTGCTCTAAGCCAGCAAACCTTCCAGGCAAGCAAGACTCAGGGTAACAGCACAGCTTGATTATTCATTGTTTTTGTTCTGCTCCTCTTCCCTTGTTCCACTCTTCCCAGGTAATGACTTTTTTGTGCGTAACCACTCAACAGAGAAGAACACAGATCCAATCAATTGCTGCCAGTCTCCAAAGTAAGCTTTGAAGAGATATTACCTGGAGGTCCTGGAGCTTTTTGTTTACAGATCAGCATTTACTCTCAGCAGCCATTTCCCCTTACAAAGATCAATGCAAAAATCAAAGCATGCTTACAGATATGAAGGTAGTATATTTAAACAAGAAGTTAAAAAAAAAAATTAAATTATAACATTTGGATTTCATGAAAAAAATTAACAAGTTGGCAACAGAGCCAAATTTCTTTTTCAGTAAGAATTCAATGTGAGAAAAGTATATTTAAATGAAAATTGAGGACAAAAGGAATAATTACAAATGAGAGCCAATAATACTCACACCAATATATAACCTAGTGATTATTTGGTTTTCTCTGAATCACACACATTGCTAAAATGGTTCCATCCCATTGGTGAAAAATATATACATTTCCACCTAAAAATGATGGGCCCACTGCAGGGAAGGAGGCCCAGTGTCCCTGCTGTCCCAGTTTGCTACTTGGAGCAATTCAGTTCTTTATCTCTTCTGCTCGTGGTTGGCTGAACTCCTCTGTCTCCTGCCCTACAGTGGTGGCTGCTTTGGTTGTACCCTGAGTGTCTGATTTCCCTCAGGAGCTCCAAGAAGGTGACTACCAATTACTGCAAAAGCAAAACAGAAATTGAAGAGAAATTTGACAAGCAGAGACGTGCTCAGAATAAAGAAAGGATGAAGAATAGAAGAAAAGAACTCTAAAAATACAAAATTAGAAATATCTTGCACAAAAAAGAATGTAAAAAATGTTTACAACATTAAATGAAAGTAATCTGAACTAGCAGAAACTGGAATAGCTTATAATAAATGAAAAGAGACTGAAAAAGAAGCAATTTTGATACTACAGTAAAAAAATGAGAAAAATGCTCAAAGCATGAGGAGATGCTAAAAAATGCTTCCATCTACTGGCAAAGGTCCAACTCTCAACTACACTACAGATCCTCTATAATGTGCTACCAGTGAGAAGATGTCTTTGAGTAGGCAGGGAGACATTTGCAGCCATTTTAAGGCACTTTATTATTGCTAGATTAGTTGAACTAGGCATTATCTTAAATGCAAATCCAGATTTCCACACTGGTATCTTCACTTCCTACCTTGTCTACACTCTGGAAGTATCAGATGGGAGATTCAGAGACTACAGACAGGGATGTGTTCAGGCCCCAAGCCTTCAAGAAAATACAAACTACAACAAGAAATACCATAGCAGTGGGTTACCTTAACAGGAAATCAGTGTACTTAAACAAGGGGGGAGGCAGGTGGAAAGCTTCAGGACACACATCAGTAATGTAAAATGAATTCTTTCATCTGAGCAAGCAATCTGGAAGCTAAACCTTCACAAATGGAAAAGGGGGCTCTTCACTCAAGTAATGCTTGGAATAATGGTGGTTTACCACATGGCCAACAATTCTGTCCCCAACCATGGAGTTCTTTCTACCCAGCACATGCCAAATGAAGGGAAGGGCAGGCATTACAAAGTGTTTGTGACACAGCAGTAGCAATATCTGTCACACACCTGAAAATGCCTGCAGTAGCAAGGACTGGAGATTAGGCCCCAAATTAAACACTCCAAAATTAGGTGTTCTATTAATAAATTAAAGTAGTGGCCGTTTATTGCAACCAGAAAAAGAAAGAAAATAGTTTTCAAAATTCTAAATAATTAAAGAAAACTCAGCAAATGACAACAGATTTTTTTTTTTAATACATGGCTTATATCACAGTTCATATTAGAAAAATCCAATTAAAACTCACCATAAATCCATTTAGTACAAATTACTAAATACAGCAGCAAAAATGAAAAGTAACAAATACAAAGAAGATACAGTTTCTGCTCATCCCTTCCCTGCACCAAAAGCTCAGGATGACCAGGCATCCTTCAGCTTTACTTTCCACAATTTGCTGATGTTCCTACTACTCAATGTAAATGCACCCAAGAGCAGGCTGGAGCATGGCAGGCTATTTCTGTGTAACACAACACCTTGTACCAGCTCACTACCCTGAAGGCTGACAAAAGGTAAACTATTGCAATGTTGCATTGGACTGTCTCTTTTTTCCAATCAACTGAACAAACAGAGGTGGACAATGCTTAAAGCAGAACAGCCTCTCTAATTATTTCACCAATATTTGCATCTTTTCCCTTGACTCTCCCCCATGCCATTTTAAAGCCATTATTTCCACTTTTGTCTCCAGCCAAGTTTCCATAAGGAGACATTCACACATGCCTGAGCAGTAGTAAGGCAGTCAAAAGAGCAGCAACTTCAAAGCAGCGTTCTAGGAAGTATCACAGTCAAAAGTAACAGGGAGACAAGGCAAACTACAGCAGCATTATCAACCTTTGTGCTCCAGGAAATAAAAGCAGCTCAGCTGAAAAGGACACCTGCTTTATAACCATTTACAGTAGAAATAAAATTCCATTTCCTACCCTGTTTTACTATTTCAAGGAGAAAGCCATTGATTTGTTTTCCTGACACAAAGCCCGGCCTTGCCAAGCAGCCTCAGCCCGCTGCAGAGGCCGGGCCTCAGCACCTGGAGACAGGAACCAGCTCCTGCTTATGTAACTGCTTCTGATGCCTGCAAAAGGATCCATCCCTGCTCTGGGCAAGAACAAATAGATAGGTTTACACTGCAGTGCTGCCTTCCACGCAAGTTTTTCCAGAGGAATACAGCTGGAAAAAAAAAAAAAAAAAAAAAAAAGGGAAAAATCCTTTCCCGAGCTTACTCATAACGCTCGTAGAGGTCACTTAAAAATGTTGTGGTTTATGTATCTAATGTTTTATAACACTTTGTTTCATGCAACTTTCAAGTTTAAAATACTGTAAACCACAAAAAGCTAATACACAGTGCATTAAACATAAATTTAATACGAAATCATGTTTCTTAATTTGTGCATGGGTTCCAAGTAATGTCATCAATGTAACAACACAGTTATTTTTAAAAATTAATCCATTTAACATACTGATCTGAAGCTGTTATTTGTCCTCATTTAAACACAAACTAAAGTAAACATATAGAACAAGTAGGTTTATGAGATGAATTTTGTGTTTCAGTATTTGAGAAGGTTTTGACTCTGATGTTTAACACATTTGAAGAATAAAATTATTAAAGCTGCACACTCTATCCCAGAGTGGATTAATCCTGTATTCTAATACTTTATGAATTTTTCTTCTTTCCAATGTAGGGTAGAAACAAGAATGAAACCCAAGTAGACTCAACATTGTTTCAGATCTTTCCTAGATTTGGGCAATAAGGGAAGAACTGACTGAGGTCCCCTAGAATCTCTAATTAAAAGCCTACAACTCCTAGGGAACAGTCCTTTTTATAAAGCTCATCTAGTGCCAGTGAGCAAAAGCTGATGGTAAAACCCAGAACTGCCACACAACCAGAACAGATCAAAAGGACAATGGGCAAGAAGGGAAAACTGCTTTGCTACCGTTTAGCAGCCATCAATTCTGAGTTGTACACACCGGGGAGAGAAGCTGCTGGAAACAACACAATTTATACATTCGGCTGCTCTCTAGAGAATGGACCACCCCAACAGGCAAAAACTCTGAAAGACCACTGGAGAGCAGCCAGGCACCTACTAACACCACCTTTATCAACACTCCTGTGGTCATCTCTGCTCACCTGATAACTGTGTCACACAACAGTGTTCTAAATTCTGACTTAACTTTCAAAGAAATATCATAATTAGAGACACCAAACTGTTACTATCTCTCAAATCCTATGTTATGTAAAGCTGGATTACCATACATCCCTGAAATAAATATGGACTTTTATCTCATACTCTCCTCTCCCTGAAATCATCTCTAAGTAGGTAACATAATTCCCATTTGTGTAGACCTTTATATTCCTATCCCACCGAACACATTATACAACACTGTTGTCAAGTGTAGCAAAGTTCCCTCCCACGTTGGTGATCATGATCTAACATCACTGCTGATGCTCACAGTGCATTTTGTCTTAAGTCATCTGGAACTAGTAACTCACTGGATACAACTCCATAATCCATGGCAACAGTGCGTACTGAAACTGCTATTTCTGAGTGTGCATCTCAGCTGTGCTGGGGGCCATCAACGTGCTGTGACAGGGCTGAAGGGACTGAGCACTGACCACCAGAAACAGGCAGGAACTTGCATTTAGGTGCACTGTAAAGCTTTATTCCTTTTCACTGGTACACTGTGCCACTGAGGCAATCTACCTGAAATTTATGTTGGGCTCGAGGAAGTGTTAGTTATAATATTAAGTGCCCTTAACTCCGTGTTAGCAAGTCACTGGAAATAAAGACTTGACAGACAAAACCCAAAAACATCTGAAAGCCTTCCTTATTAATGAGTTATAAGTATTAAACCAGTTATCAGAAATCTTACAGAGCTCTAGGAACTCCAAATTCTTCTAAACTCAGATGCAACATTTCTCAGATCGATCAAAACTGAGAAACCTCTGCCACTTCTTCTACCACTGACAGGGTGGTTGATTCTGCTCAGCCATGAATCCCCTCCTCTTTACCCCTCCTTAGCCTGCAGCATACTCCTCTTTTCTTCATCTGGAGGGCTCCTTTTCCCCTCTCACATTCTTCTTCCTACCCAAGCTTTCTTCTTTTCCTGACAAAACAAAACAAAACATGAGGAACTCCATGTTCCAACATTACTGTCCCCTACCGATATGTTTATACCTGTAAACAACCTTATTAACCACGTGAGATTAAGAACAGTGGGAGCAAACCCACAGCAATGGTGGTACATCCACTTTGCAAACAGAAATGGAAGTCTTTAGAGGGTTGGCTGCCAAAAAGGCAAAAAAGCACATGGCTAAAATGACAGCCATATCCTCAGACACTGTCCTAATTGCCAAACTGGCTCCCACCCATCCTCATCATTACTGGCCATCAATAAGCTCCTTCACAAATTCATTTACACCCCCAGCCTCGTAGCCTGAAATGCATTTTCTGACACATATACACAGTAGGTATTCAGCATCCAGGACCACTTCCCTCAAGCATCTCAGTATTTGAAAACTCTAGTCAAGATAACTTTTGTTATCTACACAGGAGGCACTACTGCGTGTTTCCTCAAATTAGAAGGTACAATTATATTTAAAAGCCATCTGTACAGAAATGAAGCTTAATGAAAAAAAAAAATATAGCCACAAGGGGTATTATAGGAAATTAATAAGGGAACAAAACCACTACATATACATTTATCTATGCCCTTGAGTCTCAAGAAATAGTTTCTAATTGGTATCATAATAAACCCCACATTCATTCTACATGAGTATACAAAAAGAAAATCTATGAGCAAATTCCAGAGATGGGTGAAAATGCATTTTACAGGTGACTTGTTAAGTGAAACCAAGGTAAACACAATACAGAAGCTATTAAGCCAGTACACCAATACAATTACTTGAAAGCAAAAAAGCACACAGGCAGACTGATGCTTAAGTAACAACCTTTTAAGGTTACATTTATAAAAGAGTCAAGAAAGAACTGTGAAACCCATGAAATACGCTGGGGTTTTAGGCAGCCTTCATCATTTATACAAAAACACAGTATGAAATTACTACAATCAATGCAATTTGGTGTTTCAGCTAAGAAGCTGTTTCAATATATATGCTATTTAAAGTAATCTGTTAATAATATAAGAAGTGGGCTTTGCATGTACTTTCAAGTTCACCAAATAAGAGCCCATTAAAATACTAATTTTGAATTAACCAACACAGCATTTACAATGTACCTTTGGAACACAGTGACAACCAATATGCTCTGCTGGACTGTGGCTGGGCAAACAGAAGCAGCAGCTGTACATTGGAGTATAAAGCCCAAGAAGGGGGTAAATCAGATACCTGTGCCTTTCTCTACAAAACACAGGCCTCAGAAGCAAGCTATTTCCAAGCCAGAGCATGTATTTCTACAGTATCACAGGTGAATGTGCAATTTCAAAGACTGCGAGATAAATGAAAAAAAAAAATTCACAGACAAAGAGGGAACCTTCCTCTTACATTATCTAAATTCTTATTAAATGTTCATTTATCTGCATTACAGTGCAGATAGGGAATAAAAAGTCACATTGGCATGACTGGTTTGATGGGTACATTTTAACCAGGCAACTTTTGTGTCTCCTCCAGCCCACAAAGAAAGCTCAGTATTCACAGCCTCAGAAATATGAACAAGAGGACTCACATACTGGTTAAGTGTTCAGATGCTGCCACTTTTCAAGTGCTGTATCTTTAATCTAATCTCCTATAGAAATTAAGATTATGGCATTATATTGTTCATTTACTATTCTTTATGCTCATATATATATATATATCTGTCATGAAATTTAGTATCTACACAGTAAAAACAAATCCAAGTGACTGCCCTCCAAGGGAAAAGCAAGCTGCTCTATGTATTTTGGCAGCAACCTGCTGGGCAATCAATACTCACACAGCTCTGGAAAAAATCCCCAGAATTATGGTGTTCTGTGAGAAAGATGGGATTAATGCAGAGAGTGAAGGAAGGGAAGAGATACCATGGGGCAAAAAGGATTTACAGCTACAGAAAAGCAAAATTCTTTCATTCCACAGATGGTGGAACAAAATGCTTACTAATATAGTATCTCCAAGGACTTGGATGCATATAACATCAGATAAGATTTACACTATAATAAACTCATTCAACACATCTTCCAACTTGAAACAAAACATACTTCTCTCCATCTCCAGATCATGGAAGAAATTCCCTGCTACTTACAAAATCTAAGGAATTACGGGTGGAAAAGAAGTCATAGCCATCAGAAACCAATGTGGAACAGATTCCCAGTGTTTCAGCTGCTTTATTACTGGTTCCAGCACATTGCAGTGACTCAATCCAAGAACTACTGAACTCTTCAGAGCACCAGGATAATCAAGGCCAGTTTTCTGCCCTCGGTATTGGATGGTGTCAGGTAACAATCTCCTTGGATCTGTGATGCACTAAACAGACAGGTCAGCACTACCCCTGTGCAGCAGCTGGTGGGAGTGACACACAAGAGAAACTTTTCTCTTTCATATCACACTAATTCAAGATCCACCAGCACAGTTATCCACCTCTTTTCTGCAATAAACCACAGCAGCCCACTGCCTTTGCTTCTCTACAACACCTGCAGGAAAACCAAATGTGCACCTCTTCACTCACCGCACTTCCCGACCTGGCAGAGAAACAAGATGAATTTCATTTTGTTTCAATTGATATGCAAAGCTCAGAGCTGCAGAACTTGAAGTGGGAATACAAATTTAATTCTCCCAGGCACCTTCAGCAGATGACTGGGGCAGGGTTTACCTGCCATCCATCACCCAAGTACACCTCACAGATATTGGATGTGTGGCACACCCAAGATCAGAATGAGGTCTGTGCACCACACAGACCAGAGGAATCTACATCCTCAGAAACCAGGACCCATATTTTACTATTACTGACACTGGTCCTCAACCTTCCTCTTAAAATCTGAAAATTCAAAAAAAAAAAGAGAGGGGAAAAAAACCTAAAGTTGTTGAAGAAGAAAAGGAAACAGATAAGAGAATTATTTCATTGACTAGGTTAAAAAAAATGCAAGAGAAGCACTGTAAAAAAGAACTGAGAAAAAATTCAGAAATCTGAAAATACTGAAAATATCTACTATTTTTGTCATGTAGTATCTTACAAACTTCCAATTATGTGACTGGCCAACAGGTCAAGCAATAAATTTTATGCATATTCATATGATTTGCCAATTCTTCTTGAATTTATAGTAACTACATACACCATAAAATCACAGTTTCAAATGGCTCAGCCTTTATTTTTGTGTTCCTAAGTCAATCTTCAAGTTCACACTTGGAGTGCAAACAGGTAAGACAACATGTACACTGAGTTCAAAGCAGAGTTTTGACACAACAAAACTAAACGTGGAAACAGAAAAGCTCCTCTAATAGTCAGTGTCATTCACAGATAAAGAAGGTATTATGTGATTTAGAAAGCTCTTTGATCCTCTTCTTCCACTGAACATTTACCAACTTCTTTTAAGTTGGTAACATACACTACTTTTTGGAAAAAAGTACCAGTGTATGTTCTTCCATTGACAATCTGCTATGAATCTGTTAATGTATTTCACCCATATTACTCCCCCAAATAAAATTTTAAACTTGGGAGTGAAATAGAAATGTTGTACCCAAAACGTGTATAAAGTTTGTGTTCTATTATTTATTTTAAAAGACTTCAGTGTATTGTAGAAGTAAATCAAAACTTTCTAATTACAGTATTTTATAAAACTGCAAGAATCCAGAAGGCTGTTAAGTACTACTAGAGCAGCTAGAGCTCTTCTGTAATTGATAGAGCACACAAGAATCTCTGACCCAAGAATGGCCTAATTTCAATTTATCACCTGATAGGAAATGTCCTCTGGATTCTTTGTACGCTGGGAAGAGAAATGACAAGTTCCTCCCAGCTACCAGTTTACTAACCAAAAAAAAGGCCTCTTCTGCAAAATTGTGGTATAAGTAGTCAATAAGGAAAATTCTGAAGCACTACCAGTCAGCATGCAATATTTTGGTACATAGCACTTCTTTTCTAGCTCTTAACTGGACAAGGAATCTTTTCAGCTCAAGCAAAGAAAAGCACAAAACACTTCAAGCATCTTTGATCATGCCTAATTCCTCTAATGAAGAATAGCTGGGAAACAGCCCTAAAATAGTTATTAATAGTCATCAAACTGAATTCTACAACATTTTCACCCTTAGAAAATAGCAGTGGAAGAAACACTTGCAGTTTAGTGTACATTAGGCTTTAGTGCTTTTTTGTAACTACTGCAAGCATCAGTTCAACTCGAGTCAGGCCAAAAACCAGGAAGACACCAGCAAAGGCACATTTACTGCATCACTTTACAGACAAATCCCTCCCCTACACAGGATTCAGCAGCACTGTCTAAAGCACCAGCTGATGCCTCAAGCCTCCATGGGAAAGCTCTCCACCTCTGTCACTCTGCTGGAACCAAAGTGCAACAGAAATCCAACTAAACTGTTTGAAAAAATTGTTAATGGGCAATACCATTTCCAAATAAAAAGCCCTACTCAACTCCACTAAGACATCACGCTCTTAAAAACAAAAGTTCATCAAGCTTCCTGTGGATATTAAAAGGAAGGAGAAGAGGTATAGGAAACAAGCAGCATGCAATAAAATTTTTGACAGACAAGCCTAGACAATCCCAGCAGAGCTTACTGGAATTCTTCTGGACCCTCAGTGTATTCTCTTCAACAACTGATAGCACTGATACCCCATGATTCATAGAGAGGTTTGTAACTTTGGTTGCCATCAAAATATCAGAGGTATAGTATTAACAACATGAACACATATAGCAGGCAAGATAAACATATTTATATATTCTATATACAACACAGAGACAAAATGTAGACGGGTATAGCTACTAGCATTATCTGCAAATAATTCCATAAGAAAGTTGATCATTTCTACTCAAGAAACACAGAGACAAACAAAAACCCAATGCAAGTGGAAATCCTGCACTCAAGTCCACATTTTCCTTTGCTCAGTGTACACTGGGGACAAAACATGTGGAAAGTTCAATATATCAACACCAAAACTTCAAAGCATAACATATGGTCACACTGCTGCATATTGACATTTCCAAATGATCAAATTTCACGTGAAAACAAAACAATGTTGAAGTTTCCTAAAGCTTTCTTTTCCCCGGCCTTCATGACTAACACAACTATTGCCTTAGTTTATCCTCAGACTGAAGATATCACCCAAGCTCTTCAGAGAGCACTCCAGCTCCACACTTCCTAAAACACACAGGATCTACAGGTTGTGACTCCACACCTGTTTTTCACATAGTTTAGCACCTTTTCTTTCTTTCCTTTTTTTTTTTTTTTACTGTAACAGAACTATGCCTGTGTGAATCTCAGCTGACTGGACTTGCTTCTTTCCGTCCCCTCTCCCTTGAGCAGATCTGGATGATAGAATAAGGAAGGAACAATCTCCTCTCTGTCCACACCCTGAAGTTTCTGGCCATGCACTGCTTGCCTTCAACCTATGTTTTTAAATTAATTAGATTTCTCTAGCAACTACCTTTAAAATAGTTTAAGTGACACTTCATGGATTTCCTCTGCCACTCAAGTTAAGCCTATTTGATGCTGATGTCCTACTTGGAGGGCTGTTATTTCTGAAAAAGTATCAATGCTTGCCTTCTCTGCTTGTCTCTTGCAGCAATACAGCAGTAATATAATTACTGATGGAATAATCCAGTAATAAACCAGACTGGAATTATTCAGTGAAAGAATACACATAAACTCACCTTAAAAGTATTTTTCCTATTCTACCTGTCTGCTATGGCAGCCTGAATAGCAGCTAAAGTGGAACTCAGCCAAACAAATAGTAAGTAGGAAAGGAGTTTACTTGTGTGTAAAAATAACATTATTTATAGAGATAAGACAAATAATTATTCTTTACACATAAATTACATTTGTGTGCATTATGATAAAGGTAATTTATTTTATCACACAGATTTTTCGGTGTGCTGGTTTTTTGATAACTATATAGCATGTTTTGCTTTAGTCATTAGTCCAAAATATATATCCTGAATTCTGTTTTTCCTGAATTCCAATTCAAGTAGAAACTACTATGCCAATGAAGGATCCTTGATATATATTTTATATCTTCCTATCTATCTGCCTTAATTGACACAATTTTCCCAGTACTGCAAGATACAGCCAACACTCCCAGGTAGCACAGAAGTAAAAACTGTCTCTATCAGCTAAAACTCAATTCTTTCAGTAACTTTCAGCCATTTACTTTTGACTTTCTATTGCTTATCAATACAAAAAGCTTTGTCAACTTGTAGTACCACTGTACCTTTCTCAGTGCTTTACAGAAACAGCACGAGGGAAAACCAAGCATATTAGTTCACATTTCTGTCCATTTAAAAGTCCAAGCCTTCTAAAGAATCACAAATAGAACCATAAACAGGCCACCTTTCAATTTCTTTAATCTCAATCACATTACAAAAATAAACATTAGCCTTTATATAACACTTTCAAAGAAGCCTATGAATATACTGGCTTCTTACAACAGTGTTCTGGAAAAGATCACAGATTCACCAGCACACAGACTAACTGTGCACTGAAATTATCATTCCTCCACTGATTTTCAGTTAAGAAAACCAGTTTTATTGGGAAGATTCTCAGCTTCCTATAGCAAAAAGATTTTTCTGATCAACAAAACATGAACACACAACTTCTTCCCAGAATCTCTTTTTGGCTAACTTGTATTCAAAAGCAAAAGGCCACTCAAATCCTTTAGCAAAGCCATTTCCAGGTAATTTTCTATAGATAGCCTGTAAACTGAAAAACAAGCAAGCTGTTTTCTGCCAAAGCTGGCACAGCGAGTGGACAGACTACAACAGACATTAAAAGCTTATCATTCTTTGTCCACAAGTTTTAATACTGCATCTTTGTTCAGTCTCTACCTTTGTTCCCCGAGACAATCACAGCCAGACTTTATGCCAAGCTAAAAAAACTGTATTTCATCTCAGCCTTAGCCCCAGGCCTCAGATCCTGAAATGAGTGTGTGTTTGAAAGTATTTAATCCCCAGCCTCGTAACTGACTCAAAGCTAACACACAAAAATAACACCCAGTATCAGGAGTCAGCACGGCGGCTTTGGGGTGGGTTTCTTCCTTTCTCACACACTAAAGGAGGCACCATAAAGCAGTGCAAATAAATCACAGTGTGTCAGAACATGGTAACTTGCTCAGGGCTGATCAGGGCTTCAATTAGAAAGGGAGGCTTGTTTGAAATTTTAGACTCTTCTTCAGCTTCCATTTCAGATTCCCCAAACCTCTGAAGAGATTTTTAAATTTGTCCCTCTTGGGTCAAGGAGACTGTTCTTCTCATTTTGCATCACATGCTGTAACTTTATAAAAAGAAGCACACGGAGAGTTCAGACAGTAACAAAGGATTTGGATGTTTCAACCATTGAAGGTGTATCTAAAATCTGGATTTGTTCCATGCAATCAAAAATTTCTTGATAATAGAAGTTAATTACAATGTTTTAAAGCCTTGCCTAGTCAGTTAAACGCTGCCCAAAGAAAATAAAAGCTTTTATTCAGGTAGAGCACCTTTTTTATTATTACTATTTTACTTGTTTTTTTCACAGCTCCTTACGGGTTTGGGTTCAGCTTGGACCCAAAAACTGAGGGCAGTGTTATTCAGAAATTCTAATCTGAGGCAACCACACTTAATAAGAAGACAGAGGGAATTCAGTTAACTTTTAATATCTGAACTGAAGGAAAATATGTGTAAAAATGACACCCTCTGAAAAACCTCTGTCATAAAATAATAAGGAATATCCTGTCTGTAAATAAAGATCGTTAACACGAAAACATAAAGTCTATCAATTTCCATCTGCTACTTGTTTCTCTGTCTGGTTAAGAAGATAAAAACATTTCTTGAGCCACACTCTGTCATAGGCACCTATTTAGCCCTAACATTTAGGAGCAACAAACTAGCCCACCTCTGCAAAAAGTCTGACATGCCAAGAGTGCCAGTTATTCTTAGAGTGAGACATGACCACAATTTCACGTAATTAGAGATGTTATAAAACGCATCTCGCCCGCTCTCCCCATCCCCCTCCACCACTACCACCATTGCAGGAGTGACTTGTTACACATCGCGATGAGCAAGTAACATTCCCTGCCCGGGGAGAGAGCGGAGATCAGGCCATAAAAAAGGCACGAGATGCAATCAGGGATCCTCCCGTGCCCGGGCCGGCAGCCGCGGCTGCCCGGGCACAACCTCGCCCTGCCCCGCGCCGGCGCCCGGGGCGTCCCGGGGGGAGCAGCAGCTCCTTCCCCACACCCGGGATCGCCGGCGCGGGAGAAAGGTGCCCCGGGAGAGCGGGTCACCCAGTCCGGACGCCGGGGGACGGAGGGGGAACGGCGGGGAGGGCGCTCGGAGGACCACGGCAGCCGCCGGGGAGGGCTGGGGGGGACCGCTGCCTTCCCCTTGGTGGCGTGCGGAGGACAAGGGCGGCGGGGCGAGGGGGCGCCCGGAGCCGGCAGGCCCAGGGCGCTGTCGGCGATACGGCGGCTCCATCGAGGCGCCGGAGCCCTCCTCGCC
>VYXF01009087.1:2459942-2479551 GCA_013397295.1 Polioptila caerulea | reverse complement strand
AAAAAAAAAGAAAATAAACACAACATAGATACACAAAAAAAAAAGACAAAAACCCAACAAACAACAAAAACAAAACAAAAACCAACCTCACAGCCACCGAACAACAACCAACACGCTCGTTCCCCACAGGAGCCGCGATGGCGAGCTGACAGGGTACGCCAAAGCGTGACTCTTAGCCCAGAGCCTCGCCCGTTCTCTCTCCAAGAGGAGGCGGCCGCCCATGCCGGCAGCGGGACACTTTGCCTGGCTGCGGGCGCTCGGGAACTCCAGGAAATGTCACTCCCCGCGTGTGCCGCGGTCCGGCGGGCGGGGGGCGGCCGGCCCTGGGCTCAGAACCGGCACCGCGCGCCCTCCCCGCCGCCTGCGGCCTCAGCCGGGCGAGCGAGCCCGCAGCGCCTCACGGACCCCTCGCTCCAGGAGCCCCTCACTCCTCGTCTCAGAAACCTCTCGCCTCAGGAACCCCTCGGCTCAGGAACACCCCCATCCCTCGCCCCAGGAGCCCCTCACCTCGGCTCCCCCTCAGGAAAGGCTCGCTTGGTGCCAGGGCAATGGGAAGGAGTCACTGTCCCCTCACCTTTGTGCAGGCCTGTGACCTCCCAGCCGCAGCAGCGCCATGTCAGCCCAGGAAGGAAGGAAAGGTGAGTGTGGTGGCTGCTAACGCAGTTGCACGGCCATTCCCTCTTCCCAGGCCTTCACACTTACTGGCCATCACTTTCCAGCAGGTTGGGCTTCTCCATTAACTTCCCGCATATGTCAGTGAATGCGGTGTAATGAGCCCCGGTGATAAAATCTAGGCCTCCTTGCTCCAAGAGCATCAGCCCATCCTGCTTGAAATGAAAGGGAAGCACTTAATGTTTATTCATTGATTCTGGTGGAACTATGTGCTTTTCAAGCGAAAAATATGAGATACTCCCAATCAACTGAATCATCAATCCATGGGCAAATAGCTGAGGAGATAAAAAATACTCATCCATCATAGCTGGGAGTAGCATGTTAATGGAGATGGAATTTATTTTCTCCCATAAAGCATTCCTGGTTAACCCCAACTTGCTATCTCTTTAACAATTAGTGTTGTCATGCTTGTGAAGCACAGATGAGGGGTTCAGATTGGTGCGACACACAATTACTGTCCTCAAAACAGTTCTCATGAAACACCTCAGACTGATAAACACACAATATGCCTGACAAAAAAAAAAGGAGGAAAATAATTAAAGAGTGAGCAGCATAACACTCTGTAACCTCTGGTCAAATGCATACAAGTGCAAAGCTTTGCCATCTATGAATGTCTCACAGAGGCATGTTGCTACCATAATTTTGTTCTATTCCTCTGGATACAGCCATTCATTGGGATGTCTTCTCACCAAACACGGAGAGCTTTTTGCTGAAGAGTATCATAACTGGCTGTTTTGCAAGAAGGCTGTCACATGAAAGCATGCAAAACCGGAGTTAGGAGCAATGGGAATGATCTCTGTGAGTTAAAGTGGGGGGACATGGTCTCATTCCCCATCCCTCCCAGGCATTGTAGATGCCACATGACTTGTTCCTAATGAACATCTAGCATCTAGCAGCAAACTTCACAAACTCCAGGGTGCTGCTCCAGGCAGTTGTGGTGCCAGACACCTGAGCTTAGAGCAGGGAGATTGCCCATCCTGCATTCTCAATGTTCTCCTTCTGCTAGAAGAGGAAACATTTCAATATCGATAGTGAGAAACACTGTATGCAAACCAAACCAATAATTTTGATCCCAAGCCACAGCAAGGCTGAAAGACATGGACCATGACCTTCACTTGGCACAAGAGCCCAAGTTACAAACTCTCCAAAATGTATCTGCAGCTCTTCCACGTCTGCAAGCCTCCACAGCATTGCCATGAGAAATGGTGCCTAAATACTATTCCACACGATAGCTTGCTTTTGAGCTTGCCACCTCTTTCCCCAAGTGTTTTGCCACTTTTTTCCCAGCTCTTTATGAGAAGCTACCAAGGAAAAGGCATAAAAGAGAGCAGAGAGAAGAGGATACTCGGATTTGCAAAAGGCAAGGGATGGGACCACAGTTAGAAAGGTGAGAGGAACCTCTGAGGTGCCCTGGTTGCAGGGAGCAGCACAGAGTTAAAGGGTCAGTACAAAGATGTGTGTAACAACGTGTGTATGCTGGGATCTAGGTGTTCCAGGGAATTCTAGGGATTCAAAATGATGCCAGAGTAATCTTCTGTACAACAGAGTTAAGGACAAATAAAGGATTTTTTAACTACGTGGTGAAACTTGCAGAAACCTGGAGAAAAGGAAGTTTCATAATGGCTTCACTCTGCTCCTAGGTAGCTGTAGGAAAAGCAGAAGAACTCATTAACTATTCCTGGTCTGGGTTGGGGAAAAGCCATATGATACACAAATATCTGATGGTGATGATGATGATGATGATGATAACGAAATACATTCCACGACAAGAAGCACTGAGGAGGATGTTAAACAGAAGCTAATGAAGTTGGCTATGAGCAGGTCCAGGTAACTTGCATCCAAAAGTTTTGAAAGCACTGGCACAGAGTATCTTTAGACCATTAATATTGATTTTCAATAAATCTTGGAACGCTGTTAAAGTTCCAGAGGACTGGATGAAATATTGTACCAATATTTTAAAAGGGTAAACAAGGTGACCAAGGTAATTACAACCTGCCAGACTGACAAGAATTCTGGGTAATAAAATGAGACATTATCTATATTACTTGATTAGAAAAGAATTAAAGGGTGGAAACACAATAAATGCAAATTAATGTGGAAAATAAATATCGTGAAAATAATTTGATTTTTTAAATGGCATTACAAGTTTGGTTGATGAAGGTAAGTAAGTCTGCAAAATATTTGTTCTGGTAACTTGCAGCATTTTAATTAAAAAGCCAGAATGATACCAACTCATCACAGCACTTATTAAACTGTTGAGACTCTAACTAACTGACAGTTACAAAGTGAGAAAATAAAAATTCATCATCAAAGAATGTGTTTCTGCAACCTATGGCAATTAGTTCTACACTGCATTGTATTGATATTAATGGTTTTAAGAAAAACATAAAATGATTGCTTAAAGAGTTTGCAAATGGTGTAAGCAATAGGGATTCATAAATAACAAGTCATGCTGCAAAGTAGCTGAGACAGCTTGATAACAAGAAATGTGCATTTCTGTACAGCCAAATGTAAAAACATATACCAAGGAATAGAGGGAGTGATTATAGGATGAGAGAATTTTTGCTTTTACAAGTTAATGCTCAGAAACCTCAAGAATCATCACATGTAATCAGAAGAAAATAAGCAGGTGGAGTGGTGTGGTTCTGTAGCCACAAGGATAATACAATCCTTGGGTTTATAAACAGGAGAATATAGAAAGATGGCTGTATTTATTTTTCTGGTATAAGTCCCACTGCTCCTGAAGTCTGATACCCAAATTCCTTAATTCCTTAATAGAAGCTGAAAAAGAGATGGTTCAGGGAAGATCTAAAAGAATGCTTTAGACTGAAAGTGAAAATGTCCAATCTATTTCAGTGTCAAAAAAGAAGGTGAAGGTGTGAGTCAATCACAGGATTTAAAGACCTCCAAGATTCAGTGAGTGTATGCAGATGTATTCATCTTCCTGTGAGGTCTTCTACCAGGGCAGTAATTAATCACCAAGACAGTTTAGGACAGGACAAGCTGGATTCCCCAGCACTGGGAATGTCAAAATCAGAAGGTCATAAAAACTTAATTTTAACAGAAGCAGGAGTTCAGTCCTGTAAGTCTGCTCCCCGGGAGGTAGAACTCTGTGTCTGTAGCTGTGGATTCTGGCTGCTTGTCTATGCAGAAGTTGATTTCCTAGGGCACTGAGAAGTAACAACCTGTCATCCTTTTCAGCATCATCTGACACAGCTCATGTGCTGCTCAGCACATGATGGGAGCAGCCGTGGGGCTGGCAATGTTTACAATGGTTGGAGGGATGGGTGGACTCGTTCACAGAAGGCAAAGCCTTTGAAGCATATTGCATGCCAAGATAACTTTTCTCACTCAGGAAGCCCCAGACATACATTGCTGGGAGCTGGGAGGTTACTCCTGACAAGTGTAGTGTGACTATATGATTATCCTGCTACTAAAGTCTTCCTCTGGCATCTGCTTCTGGCCACTGTCACAGACAGCACAGCGATCTTGTGCTAAGCAGCCTCTCAGGTCCACACCGAGCTGACCCACGCCTGATCTCTGAAAAGTGCAGTGGGAAATTTAATGTGAGCAGAGAATAGATGCTTGATAACATGCATTGCACAGGAGTGGGCAAGCACCAGTGGAGAGAACGAGAATTCTGAATATTAGAAGGTCAAAGGCTGACCTGGGTAGGGGATTGTACATAAGGCTCTGGACATCTCCAAGATCTGTCACTGAAACATTCAGGAGTCTCTCAGTCTCATGTGAGACCATCAAAAATCTAGGAATCCTAGCAGCAAAACGTTCATTACTTTCCCAGCGTAGTTCCTGATACAAGTGCTCAGCCTTCTAGTGATGTGCAAGATCTCGAGTAGGAAAGGCCGGTGCTGTGAGCCTAAGATTCCCAACCTCCTGAGTGACTGAAGCTCCTGTTCACAGTTCCATGGAAGAAAATGTTGGCTTTTTTTCCTGCACGGTTGCTACTAACCGCCTGCATGCCACACTCTGACAGAGACAATACTTTAGGTATTCATTACTAACGCCGTTCCTAGTGAAGGGCTTAGCGATGATTTAACCAGTTTTTGTTGTAAAATAAACGCCGTCGCTGAAAACAGCCTCGGAAAGAGGCGAGCAGACGGCGCTGCCGACTGCAGCGCTGAGCCTTTGCCCTCTAGTGGCTGAGGGACTGGCCCAGCTCCGGTGCTGTCTGTCTTAATACGTTTTGATTACCTCATCAGCCTTGAATCTTTGATTTTTCTAAATTCCGTGCAGTTTTCATCCGTTAAACTCAAGTACTACCTGCACCAGAACAATGTGAATCAATAAAATCCCTGGCTTAAGATTCTCAGAATCCTATATTAAGGTTAACTCAGTATTAGTGAGTCATACGATAAAGCCACTAATACATGGGCACTTAATTAATCTATGATGCATTTTCCACCAGATAGGACTTAATCTCTTGGAAGGAAAAAGGCCTGCTAGGTCACCATCTCATTGTGTGAGTCAGTTTTGAGTCATTTCATGCTGAATATCTGTTCTTCTTTCATCCAGTTTAAATTTTAAATGTGGCACGTATCCTTAGGAGTTGGAAAAGGAAAAGGAAAAGGAAAAGGAAAAAGAAAAGGAAAAGGAAAAGGAAAAGGAAGAAAAAGAAAAAGAAAAAGAAAAAGAAAAAGAAAAAGAAAAAGAAAAAGAGGAAAAAAAAGGAAAAAAAAGAAAAATATTGTGTGGTAATCCTTTTCAACAGCAAACTCAATAGGTTATGCATTTGAAAGGGATATAACTTCTTTACTGTCTATGCTGGCTAAATCTTGAAACACCCATCACTTTTCTGTCCATTCTCCAGACCCTGGCCTAGAGGCTCTAAGAGATCTGTGTCTCTATCTGTTTTAAACCTCTATGAGAGCTTGAGTAAAGGCTTTGGGCTTCAAGGACATCTCATTTTTTTCTCTTTCTCTCCTTCTGGCACCCATTTTAGATTATTACACCAAAGTTCAAAAGGAAATAGCACTTATTCAATTGAATTGTTTGTCTTTCTCTTCCCCTCCCTCTTTCCTATATCTTTAGGATCTCTTGGCCAATTTCTGCCACTGCTGAAAAAGTGCTCAGTCTCAAAGGAAATTTAGCTCTTACAATTTTTGTGTCAATCCATGGCCAGACACAGAGGGGCTGATCCAAAGCAAGTCCCACTCTGCTGATCCATCCTGGGTGTGACAGCATCCAGTTTGTCAGCCAGTGCCTTGGCCTTGCCGAGGATGAGGAGGGAGCTGAAGGCATTGTGGCAGCAGGGTCATCCTGGCCATGGCAGGGCTGAGGTTAGTGCAAGGAGGAGATGAGAGGGTGAAGACACCAATCCACGTGCAGACTCACTCATACTCACAGGACAACTTTTCAAGGGTTGTTATTTGGACTGGGTATTTGAGTGTGAGATGTGATGCTCAGCTAATTTGAAAGCCTCTGCTAAGCAAGAAGTCAAATTACAAGATTCAGCAGTTCCAATAAACAAGTGGATCATTTAACTCTTATTGTGTATTTTGTTATTCATCTGTGTTTAGAAGCCCTGGAAATGCTTAAGTACCTTTTTGATTACATTCCTGTCCAGGACAGAAGCTGGAAGTGGCTTTAGTGAATACTCATGGGGTTCATGTATTTGTGAGGCTATTCCAGATGAACAAGTCTGTGCTCTGTAAAAAGAAACCTGCCAGGATCTGGAATCGGGAGAAACAGGTTCTTGTTCAACTCCTTGCTGCCTTGCTGAGTGACATTTTACCCCCCAGATCTCCTCTCCCTGTGTGCAGTCAAAGTAGTTGCATCTATAGCATGAGTGAGTTTTCCATGAGTCCTTAGGAAGGTCTGTGAAACCACTTTGGGAGTCTCTTATGGGAAAGGTTATTGTGGTGATTACATGAAAAGCCATCATTTGGAAGATATGAAATCACCACCTAAATATGTGCTTTCTGGTTCACTGAGAGAAAAGAACTTTGAGATTCAAAAATTAATAGGAGTTTGAAACATTAACTCCATCTACAGAACTTCATCTCCCTAAAATGCTGACAGATACGTATTTTCCTTTTGAAGATCTGAAAGTAATTTATAAATAGTTGAAACCTGCTAGTCACCCTAGTGAGGATTAAACAACCTGCTCATTATCACTCAAAAAATGCATTTAAGGGTTTGGCCTGGAATTGTAGAATTCCTGATTTTACAACTTATCCCATGTATACTGATGTATCCCTGGGATGTGCTATTATTTCATTTCCTCACTCATATGAAACTCTTTTAAGGCTGATAGAACTCCAGGAATAATGCTGGAGCTGTGCCAGAAGATGGTGGATGGTAGGAGAATTGAGATTCTCATTGTTTGGATAAAAGTCATAATTCATGCCAGTTTGGTCAAAAAAAAGCCTGCCTTAAGTATGATATATTGGTGAGGAGGGAGGGCCCAGCACAACTCTATAAAGTACCTCACAACTTTCTGTTTCAGAGTTGTTGACAGCCCTACACACTTTTCCATATGCACCACCAAAATTTCTACCCTTCACGGCCAATAGGAAGCACAGTGCTGAAGAACAGGTGAATTTTAAACTGAGAGTCTCCACCCTGGACCAGAAATGGCTCTACAAGGGAGCTTAGAAGCTCACAAGTAACATCTCAGGCATTTGTGTGGGCTTCAGTGAACATGCCTGGGGCACTCACTCCTAGAAGCAAGGCTTGTGCAATGTGTTGGCTGGGAGCAAACCCCACCAGACACTGGCAGAGAGGAATTCCACCAGCAAACTGCAGCACAGAGGATGTTTTGTGGAGGATTTTTGAATGACTGTTTTTCTGGACAGAAACCCACTCCCTTGAATGTCAGCACTTCAGATGCAAGGAAAATTCTAAGGACAAAAGAATTTTAGAGAAATCAAAACTCTCCAATTGAAACTTGATTTGATTTTAATTACGCCGTGCAAAATAAAACTGTTGCAAATTGAAAAATCACATCAACATCAGTATTATTAAATAACTCATTATTATGACTGTTGAAGTGATACTTTTGATGTGTCTTTTTTTCATTTCTTCCAGCATAACTACATATTCTATGACCAAAAAAGCTGTCAGAATTTTTTACAGATTCAGTACACAAATTAAATAAATCAGTTCATCATTCTACTTATATCAATGGAGACATATTTTACACAGAAAAACATCTAATCATTTAAAATCCTGTTTTAGTCTGTGATGTCTTGTTCCATGCACTAATTGTGGCACTTTGAAAGTATTTTCTTCCAGCAGATGTAAATGCTCTACTGCACAATTTAACTTAATAATTTTTTTTTCTCATATAGGAAAAATTGTTCTCTGTATAACCCTCAGTTCTGTTCATTTCTGCTATGTACCTCCTTATCCTTCTGTAAAGATTATGATGTTTCCAATTTATCCTTAAATCACAAGTTTCTCTGCATCTTTATATGGTGTCATTTTCAACTTTTAATTCCTCAGTCCTATCCCTATTGATGGGGTGAGGGTTATGGGCAGAGCTGAGGGGGCTGTGTTAGAGAAGCTCTGCTGTTCTGTGGCTGTGTGGAAGGCACCCAAGTAGAAATTGAAGTCCAAGGTGGGAACAGAGATAAAATAAAGAGATCAATGTCAGAAACTGCTACATCTGACTCCTTGTATATCCTGTGCTGCCAGAGCACAGCAAACAGGGACACATCCCATCTCTGTCCCTCACAGGCATTGGTGTGCAGCACTGGGGCCCTGAGGGGGAATGCTATAATATCATTTTTTCTCATTATTTCTTTCACCAATTTCTCCAGATCTGCAGGTCTGTGAGCCTGAGGGAGGAGAGAGAAAGCTGCTGGTCTCAGAAGAAGGGAGGATGCAGAGAGAAGGAGCCTGGTGAGTGCTGGGGCAGAGGAAGGCAGAGCATGAGGGCACACATCTTCCATGAAGCTCTTAGTTTCTGTTTGAGGCAGGAAACATGTTTCAGACAAAATTTTCAGTCCAAGTGTAGCATTGTCAACTTGTCTACGACCATGCAGCTACATATTTCCAGTCTGGTTTGTTTTGTTGCTTGAGGGGCCTTTTTTTTGATGATGTAAGTAAACAAAACTATAAACCTTCATTTACAGTACCTTTTTTTTTTTCCCCTTTCAATGCTTATATGAAGGGTTTGATCTAATATATATATATGAGTTTATTCTTTAGGTCTTTCTAGATTCAAAGGAAGAGCTGAGTTTTCTTTAGGGAGGAACTGAAACTTACTTGAAAGGAAGTGATAGATGTAGTTGGCTCACTGTTATGGTAAGCATTTCCCTTCTTTGTTGCATTGGAGATAGATTAATAGCTGCTGTGCATGGACATACATAACTTTCAAGCTCTGCCTAATGATTTCTGGTAATTAAATCATTCAAGTTGTTGAGTCAAACTCCAGCAGAAGGGATTTTATTCTTGAAAGAATCCAGCAGGCATCACTTTCACAACACTTTCTTGGCTTACCTGCTGTTGGCATCCTGTTCTCCTCAGTGACAGTGGGTGCAGTGGGCATCAAAACCACCATCCTCTGTGCACAGAATATTTGAAGCTGCCTTTCAAAGGAGAAAGGCTCACATACCTGTGTTGCAGATTGCAGGCACATCTTTGTTTCTTAAATAACTCAGGAATATGTTGCTCAAATTTAACCACACTTGACTGAGGCAAATGGTGACTGCTGTAGGGGAGGCCCAAAAATAGCTAGCACTGCTGAGGGCACGGAGAGGGAAGGCAGTAGCTTTCAGCAGAAGGTGGCTGTCAGTCAGCCACACACAGGCCTAAAATGCTTTGTAGGGTTATTTCTCCTCTATCAGAACTGCCACAGGGAATACAGTGCTCCTACCTCAGGGAAAAGGTGTGATGGGGGGCAGGTAAAGAATGGTTAAGAACATGGGCTCCTGCTTTCATCAGTTCTTTGAGCAGTGAAATGGTTCACACACAAAGCTTTAAGTACACCCTGAAGTATTCAAGGCATTAACGAAAATCCAAAGCATCTTGTTCATTTCAATTACTTCTCCACCCACATTCTTCATTGAATTAAAGGATATCCTACACACTCTTTTGTTTCACTTATTCCCCAAAGATTGTTTCATCGTACACCAAGCAAGGATCTTCAGCATATTCATAGTAACGTCTCAGTCACGGCATTCAGCATTATGATGTTCCTGGCACAAGGGATGTTATTAAAGGATTGAAGAGATGAATAGATGGCAGATTTCCCCAGGGCAGCACATCAGAAAATGGACATCAAAAGAACCTGGCTCAAAATGCAGTGAGTATTACTGGCTCCTGACAAATCCCACTCATTTCTGAACAGTAACACTGTCAGGCTGTGTTAGGGACATGTCCATCCTGGAATACCTCCATAAAGCTGTTTGCTTAGTGTAAAAGCACTCCCTTTTCAACACTCATCCCTCTAATTGAAGACAGCGTGATCTTCATTAGTCAAATTTCATTTGGGCCCAAATCCAAATACAATCTTACTCAAATAATTACCAGCATCCCAAGGCTCAGGCTCTGTGCCCATCAAAATTACCTTTTTCTCCCACCATTTTTCATGAACCCATCTGGATTGCCCTAGAAACCCTGAATATGAGAGTCTCTTTTACAGGACATGTAGGTTGTCACAAATTACAAGTCATCTTCACAGACCCCAACAGGATAACAGGCCACAGCCTGAGACAGGAAATTTTTTAAATTTCTATTTCCTTTTTCACCAAGGACTGGTTGGAATTTATTTTCTTAAAGCTATTTCAAACCATGAGTAACAATTCCTGAACAGGCATTGAGGAAGGAGAAGCACATATACTGACATGATGTCACCACCTGAATGATTCTGCTGAGATATAAAAATAGTTTGGAAGGCAGCACGGCCAAAATTACTATATCATTTAATTACAACCTACTTTTATGACAGGCCATCAGTTAATTAAGAGTGTCAAAATGCTGAATTGCCTCCAGCTTCTACAAGCTTTGCAAATGACATGGAAGTCATCTTTTTAAATAGCAACAGCTTAACTGAAAATGTAGAAGCCATAGTGAAACGCTTTGAAAAATGAGGCAGTCAACTGAGCTGACCTGAAATTCCCCACGCCATAAATTCACTAGGGAAGACAGTTATAACCCATTTAATTCACTCTCTGAAGATCACATTCACATGACGTCAAAACTGTTCTTCTGAAATTGGTAAGATTTTGAAGTGTTATCAAACAGGAGCCTGAGGTGACTGTGCTCTGTGCAGGTACACACAGGGCCTGGCTCCTGCACCAGCCCCTTCCCTCCAGGCTGCTACAATACAGGCAACTGTAAGGCAGGCAAAGGCTGAGAAAAAAAGGTTCTTTTCTTTTACAAATAAGTCACCTTCACTGATTCTCAAGTACCATATATGACATGAGAGAAAATTCGCTGCAAAGGAAATAATGTTGGCTATAAAGTTAGAAAATGAAGGAATTGGTTTACCCATTTATTATATCTGATACCAAACCCCTTATTATTTTTGTAGCATTATATAGCTTTTTATTAAACAAATTATTTTGTATTAATTACATAATATTTTTAATAAGTCATAGCAAAACAAAAACAGAATAAAGTGAAAAGCAGACTGGATAGAAAGGTCGTGTTTCCAAGCACCAAAGGATAAGAGTAGTACCCATCTGCAGAAAGAAGCCAAACATCTTGAAACAGAAACAAAACCAAAGCAGCCCCTCTCCCTCATTCTCCCTTTAGTAACAAGGGAGTTCTTTCATTGGACAGACAGAAAAATATTGTCTGTTGGCTGGATTTTTCTTTTCCTCCAACAAAAATGAGTGCTTCACACTGGGAAAAACACCTGATGAGCAAACATCTCCCCCTATAGTTTGCAAGAAGCTGAGCATCCTAAAAATAGTAATTAAAATCCTGACTCTTGGCTGAATAAGGGAGCCAAGCCAAAACTGAGCCAGGACTTGATGTAGTATGGCAACATGCAAGTGGATGCTATAGGAGAGTGCTTGAATAAAAAGTACAAGACTACAAGAAAGAAATCTGATCATTCAGAAGAATTGTGACAGGCTCATGGTTTCATGACTGTGGCAGTGTCCAAGTGATTAACAAATTCAGGCTTGGGGAAGACAGACTGAATTTCAATATAATTTACGTGTGGGAGTAAGGGGAGTGCATTAGGCCTGTAATTTATGTAATAGGCAAAGAACTTCAAATACTAGAAAGAACTGAATGTGCTTTCTAAGTCGACTTCAAAGTGTTCCCTACTACTAAAGATTTTGATTGAGAAAAGATTTGAGCTTGGTAAAAATGCCATTTAATCTAACAGGCCATAAAAATGAAAGCTAACCAGTAAACAAGAGTGCTTTGCCAAATGACAAACACCTCAATGCAACTTTCACAAAATAGTGATTATTAGACAATTTTATATCTGCTTCAAAGAGAATATGTGTGAGATGGAAACTGTAATCCACGTCCTCATGCTGGGGCATTGTTGCTGTTTCTGTGAGGAAGAATCCCTGAGCCCTGTAACTGGACTTTGCTGCCATTCACAACTACTGAAAAGCAGCTGTCATTAATTCTACAATCCCCATGGAGGTTTAACGGCAAGGCAAATCTTTTATTCAGTGTTTTTACAGAGAACAGTCTAACAAAGGAGTGAGCATCCAGCAAGGCCCATTACACAGTACAATGATGCAACATTAATGGAACATTGTGTCCTCCCCTGAGCATTTCCCTTCCCTGTTTGACAGGCAATCCTTGGGGTCCAAGCATTAGCCCAGCAGTGGCTGGGATGGCATTGGCTCCAGCCCTTTCTCCTAATAGTGGAAAATATCCCATTGGTTGCAGCTGCAGGAGCTCAGTAAATGCTTCACATACCAGCCTGTGCTGGCCTCCTTATTCTTAGAAACAAAATTCCCATTTGCCAGGTGTGGTTTTAGACATGGATGAGTCTAGAATCCTGCAGACACTGGAATGTGGCAAGGGGGGTGAAACTGATGCTGATCTTTAACATCCCCTCAAAACCATAATGATTTCTTATAGATATTAAGTCACAAAAATTGAGTGAAAGGAACAACAGTATCACTGGTTTTATGTAAAGATCTGACTAAATACAACTACTAATTATTCTAGGAAGGCATGCCCACTTCTCATTTGTTCATTTCTCTTTAACTAGTCCATATGAGGAGGGAAATGACCCAAAGAAACAGTAACAACCACAAAAATCTGAGACACACATGCTCATCTTGACCACATCATTTATTGAGTCAGCAGCGATGGCAAAGGGGGAATCACTCGGTCTTACCGTCACAGGCAAACCCCACCACCAAATCCCATGGAAGTGCACACACACTGCTCCTGCTTGTCCCATGAACTCCATGGCTCTGCTGGAACCTTCCTGCTCTCCTGGCACTGGTTTGCCTTCGCAGCAGTGTGGCAACTCCCTGCTCAAGCAAAAGGACATTGCTTCACCGGGTGTAATTAAGCATATAAAAAAACCACCTCGGGCTTATTTATGCCTTGCTAAATCACATGATTGAGATTTTGTGGAGTGCTGTGAGTCAGACACTTGGAAAGGCCTGATCAGCTGTTTCCTCAGCATCTCAGTGAGGGTTGTCTGTGTTGTTCATGTTTGTACCTCAGCAGTCAGTCAGATGAATGCTTTGAGTTTGCCACAAAAGCATGGTGCCCCATTTCAAACAATTTTGACTATGATGCAGAATTAAATAGGGCACAGTAAATAACAGCACATATACATCAAGAAGTTGCCCTCTTGGGGGAGAAAGTGGGGGGCAAGAAAGAAAAATGTTCTTTGGCATCTTTGACATATGTCTTTTATTTTGCTTTCACCAAATCAGAGATGTGTTCTGAGTATAACACTTGAAAATGTTTCTGCTTTAACAGGATTACTTAAACATGGTAGGAACAACTGTTAAAGCTTTTTTATTGTGCAAGTAGATCAATGCCTGTAATTCCTCCTGCAGCAATTTTTCATGGGGCTGCTTATGAGGGCAGGAGTTATTGAGGACAAGTATTTAATCACCTCTCTCTTATCTTGGCTTATCTAACTGCTAAGATAAAAGGGCAAAAATTGAATCAAGGCACATCTCATACAAATTTTAACACAGATTTATGTCTCAGCAGAGAAACTAATAAAAAGAATTGCTCACCACATGCAAGTGAATTCTTGTTCTGGATAGTTCCTACTTTCCTTTTTTTGTTTCCCAACAAATACTGGTCATCCTGAACCATAATGAACATGAGGGCCTGAGCAGTTTGAAAGAATCAGCACACAGTGATGGCAGTCAAAACCAGACAATACCACAACAGCTCTAGAGAAAGGAAGATGACAGAACTGCAGTCACAAAGGCAAACACAATGGGTGTACATTCCTGATGATGTTACAGTGAGCCATTGAGGAAATGGTGACACCTAAACCTTTTACTACAGTTTACTGCAAATCCATGAAGTGCTTGTGCAGATTAAAACCAGTAAACTGAGTGCATTTTTCATGGAAGAGTTTTCCATCAGTTAAGATGCTAATGTTGTTTGTCTACCTGTAGCCAAAGAACCAGCAAGCTTGTTCAAAGAACTCACCAGGTTCTCAGCGACCCAGACTGCACCATAAAAATCCTCTGTAATTTACAAAATCATCAGGATAGAACATGTATTTCACTAGAAACAATAGCTAGATTATCCCTTCAAATTTGACTAAAGCCTTTAAAGAAAAAAGAGGGTCTGGAATATTTTTATGGAAAACCTATTTCAAGGTTCTCAGGAGAACTGAGCTGGAAAAATCACCGTGTAATGGGATAAACTACTACAATTTCAGGGCTGCAAATGGCCAACATGATTTCTCAGTGCACACTGCCAATGAAAGCAACCCTGCAACTCAAAGGGCAGGAGAATAGTTAGAGGCAATAATATCCCTGTGTTCAGAAGTTAATAATTTACAACAACACTGAAATCATGCTCCTGAAAGGTGATAGAGACTAGAAAATAACACATCTCCTGTTTTTCAGAAGACTGACATCACTTTTGTCTCAAAACAGAAGAAAGTCTCATCAAATTGCCCAAATATCCAGCAGGAGATCATGAGAAAACCCAGTGTCTTCAGTCAAACTGTGGAAGCAGGCTGTGAGAAACTTAAGACATAGAGGGGAAGAAATTCTTATTCAAAGTAAAAATTATTTTAGGCTGTATTTGCATTCTTTCAGAAACATGGAAACATGCGAAATGTCACTAATTGCAACTGTCAACCACAGAGCAGACCAAGTCTCCAGCAATAGGGCAAAGGTTTCAAAATGAACAGAGCAGGAATTTAGTTGCATTATTACTCCCTGAAGATTCTAACAATGCTGTAAGCAAGCTAGGGTTATTTTCAATTCAATACCGTGTATCATCTGAAAGCAGATCTTGTCACAAAAGTGGAAATCCCATATTAAATATCTCAGTCGGTAACTTTAAAAGTGATTTTTCAGTGAACAAGAACCTGCAGCATGAAACATCAAAACTTCAATAGCTTGCCCCAGCGTTCACCCAGAAGGAGAGCTGCAGAACAGGCTCACTGGGAAGGCTGGGCAGCTGTGGAGCAGAGAGGTGGCTGGGGCAGAAGGCAGTGAGGGCACACTGCGCTCACATGGGGCACTTATATCTGCCCATGGTGCAGGCAGAGTGAACTGGACAGAACCCATTTCACAACAAAAAATTTACAAACAAACTGCAAGTTAGAGGTTCTGACAACACCATTACCCAAGGTTTCAGTATGGCCAATCCTCCCCTCTTCCCAAACTTGTATGACCCTGGCAGCAGCAGCACAAGCTGCCCTACAGTGCCTTGGCAAGCCCCAGCAGCAGCAGGGCTAAAAGGCCAGGTCAGTCCAGCCTGAGAGGCTGCTTTGCTGCTGGCTGTCCCCACCCAGCCTGCCTGCAAACACTTCCCTGTTAGGGGGATTAGCCTTTATCTCCCAGAAATTCCAAGCTCATTGGCAGGTGGTGAGGCAAAGCCAACAAGATGGGATCCTGTTGCTTCGGAGCAAGCTGGTCCAGCTGACCTCAGGCACCAGCTTGGGAAAGCAAAGGAAGGGGAAGCCTTGCTCTGTTGGCAGCAGAAAAGCCAGAGATTAGTGAAAGCTTTTCAGGAAACTTTAATCTTGGTGTGCAAAGGTCTGGCATCCTGCTGACATCTGCCAAGATTTTACATCCTCACTTACCTATGTCAGGCAATAATTTGCATTGCTTGGAAATTTCCAGCTCCACACACGGCCTCAAAATGAGATCTTCTGTTCTCAAAATGTTTGCACCACACTTCCCAATGTCTGTAGAGAGCTGGCCTCACAGCACTGGCTCTTCTTTGTCAGCTAAGTTGCATTAGACAGAATCTAAAAATACATTAAATACTTTCTAATATTACTTTTTGACATAAGCAGTTACTATAGCTGCAACAAGGATGTTGCAAGAAAGTGCATGAGGTTGCATAACTCCTTTAATTCAGATGGGATATGTGCATGAAAGGTCAAAAGCCTTGGAATAGGGTTTTTTGTTTCAATGTTTGCCTTAGCATTCATACTTTAACAAAAATATAAAAACAACTTCAAGAACTCAAATGAGCAGGTAATCTTTTACTTCAAAGAGGCAACTAATTTAGCTTAGCTACAAAAAACTACCTGCAATGCAAAATTCAAGGAGATGCTGTCTAATATGTGAGAATATAAAAGATAATGGTTGACAAATAAGCAGCATCAGAGCAAGCTGGGGTGTGTTGCTTAGTGAGAGGGAGTTCACCAGCACAGAGAACCAACACATACTACGTGTTTATCACACTGAAGTAGCTTTTTATACCAATTGCAGAGATGTAACTCTCTCCTCTTAAGAAACATCAAGAACAAGTTTGGTATTCCTTAGTTTACAAAGCACATAGAGGAGACAGAACAGTACTCCTGAAATAAAGGCAACCAAGGCCCTGGAAGATGTTCAAGTGTTTTTTCTTGTCCAGTAACAGTGGTGGATGTGAAATGAAAGCCTCAATAACCTTGCTCTAGATACCAACCCAAGATTCCACCCAAACATGCCAAGACAACCAATTTTAGAATTTGTGCCTTTGCTTGCACCCCAGATCCTTGACTGATACTGCTGCCCTCCTGTTCCTGGATAAATCCATTAAGTTCTTCAGTGTCTGCAAACTTAAAAATAAAATTATTTGATGGGAAAGCAGTTAAAGGCAAATAACCATTCCCTGCACTTGTGCTGTCACTTCTGTGAAGCTGCTATGGCTGCTGGTGGTGATGTGCTTCTCTTCTGCACCACTTCATTTGCTCAAGTACAAAACAGGGATCATTTAATTAGTGAAATCTGGATCCCCAGAATAAAGACTGCTCACTCTGTTGAACAAACCAGTACTGCCTTTGAATACTAAAAGCAGACTGATCTTAAGTGCTAGCAGAAGAATTCACTCACCTTCACCTAAGGGGCAGTTTTGCTCAGCCCTCTCTAAATTCCTGTCCAGAGCTGCATGGGTTCTGATTCCAAGGAACATCAGGAGGATCCTTCCTGAAGCTTCCTCAGTAGAGGCATGAATTCATCTCTTACATATAGTAGAGTTTACTGTGCTTTTATGGCTTCCTCAGCTCCTTCCCACTAACAGAAGTACACTGGTCAACCCACTGCTCACTAATTAAATCAGCTGTAAGCCCTCCAGTGCTCATTTTGTGCACACCAAATCCAAAACATGTTTTGTGAAGATCCTGGCAGAAGGAAGCTCATAGCAACTCCTAGTTCCCATGGAAAGTTGACAAATATGAGTGAGTTATCAACGTATTTCCACAGCAGTTCTAAATTAATCCTTATCATTCCTGTGCACTCTTCAAATATTGCTATACAACAAAAGCTAAAAATAAAAAAAACCAAGGTCTGTATTGTGCATTAAATGTCCGTTTTATATTAACTAATTCCACCCTACAAACACTCATTTACACAGCTGTAAATTCACTTTGTTCTCCAGCATGGGAAATCCATACACCCAGCCCCGAGTCACCAGCACCACTGCCTGCACTGTTACCTCAGCATCCATCACACACAATTTCTTTTTTGTAGAGAAAAACTATGAAACAACTGCAGGTTTTTAGAGACTTCTCTCCTGTGAGCCAGACCCAGGCTTCCCAGCCATAAACTAGGGAACTACACAAATGCAGGAGCAGCCAAGGCAGGAAGGTCAGTCTTTGCTGTCTCACACATTTGCCAATTCTTTGATTGAGCTTACAATCAATCCAGGAGACATTTTGATTTCCTTTCTGCTCCATCTTCCTACTTTCCAATCACTGCTAAGTTATTTAACATGTCAGTAGCATCACCAGTATCTTTAATATGTCAGCAGAGTTAAGTAGTGAGCAAGTAAGCACAAGGGCTTCAGAAGCATGGTGGTTATCACACTTCAAGCCAAGCAAGCAAAGAAGAATTTTGCATTCACCTTCATGAGGGGAGTTTTTATTTACCAACACTCCCCGAAACTGTTTTTAGTAACCTTGCATTTCCATCAGCATGTACAAACACCATTTGTGTTATACCATGAATAAATACAAAAGAAAAAGAGCTTTTCCCACAACAGCCTCGATGGGCTACTTTTAATTAAAATCAGTTTAATGATTGATAAGCTCTAGTATTTCCAGCAGCAAATCATAAGTGGTTGACTGTTTCCAGAGACAGTGAAAAAACTGAAGATAATATAACTACATAAGCTAGCATAGTTAGTTGGTTTACTGGTTGTCAATATAGGAAAAACATGAGGGTTTAACATGTATATTCAAGAGCAAAAACTAAATCAGTATTTTGTAGGAATAAGAAAGTTCAGCTATATAAACTTACGGAATCATTGTTTCCAAGGCTTACTTTTAGTCTCTCACAGAATTACTTTTGAAATACTTCCTACATCAGGACAAACAAGCAGGAATTTTCAGTATCTGATTAGTATTTAGGAAGGGGATTGTCCCATGTATGGACTCTGTACAGTTGCTATGTGGAAAGGTTCTTCACTTGTGCCTTGTAAGCAAATGGAGGAACACTGCAGATACCTGTGGCTTCGTGTCCTTCCTTTGCTCCCTGGGCTCACAGAGGCAGCAGAAGGCAATTCCATGTGCCTGAGCACACATTTGTTGAGACATCTCCTCCTTATAAGCAGAACAAATCATCTGCAGCTGATCAGCCACACCACAAATGAAAGTTTCATCCAACACCACAGAGAAAATAGGAGTGAGTATAGGGAGTGTGAAATCCTAGAGCTCTAATGGGACCCTCCCTAGCCCTGCATGACTTCCTTGGCCACTATCTCCAAGAATGCAGTGCTGTCTCAAACAGCTGCTGCATCCACCTGCTTTCCTCAGCCAGTGCTGGTGGGAGGAGCAGACAACACACAGGAGGGAGCATTTCCTCTTTTGTACTGTTATTTTATTTTGTAGTAAGATCCACGTAGTATATAAAATATAACAGGAAAAACGGAATGAAGCCTAGAAAAGAACCGAGGAGTTCAGCTGACAAACCACTACAGCTCTACTTCCCTGGGTTCATGAAGTCTCCAGAACTGTTTGCTTGTACTACCACAGTTCTCTAGCACAGAGTCTACACCAAAAGCTGATATGTTCCAATTAAGCCATAGTTAAGTGACAGATGTAGAGGAAAAAAAGAAAAGAGTGGCTTTTGTAAGCCACAGCTGCCCTTGACAGAGGTTACAATGATGTCTAACTATACTGTAATGCATATTACATCAAGAACCTGGAAAGAGCCTCTGAGAAAACGGCTTCACATTAAGCATTTTAAAGAAAGGTCATAAATACTGCACTGTACCAACAGTACCTCCCAATGTCCTCCTTATGCCTGAGGAGCATTTGTGTTTTGTAAGAAGCTACTACATAGATGACACCAAACCTAGAGGTAGGTTATAGGCCAAGGTAAGTTACAGGCAAAAAAAA
>VYXF01009087.1:2448124-2459908 GCA_013397295.1 Polioptila caerulea | reverse complement strand
AAAAAAAAAAAAAATCCCTTTAGAGCTAGTCACTGCACAGACTGCCCAGCAGGAAGCAAGGCAAAGTGTCAACAACTCTTCCCTCCCACCCTAAACATTGCTCACACAGTGCATTTAGTTCCTAGCGGCCTAAGAATGAGAGTGGATCATCAGCTGCTAGTAAATGCAGTCATGCCAAGAGAACAGCTTGAAGTTATTCAAGCAAAAACCTGTTACTGTGCAAAACTGGTGCACTGGACTGCTACCAACCAGACCTCCAAGCTCAGGAAGTGACCCGACAGTAGAGAACCAAGGTGTTTTTCTTTTGACTGGGAAATACTTTAGCAACCAACAGGACAACATACTGCTAAGCCTACATGGAAAGAGTCAAATATCAGCTTATATCAAAACTTTAGAGACAAAAAAAAAAATTAAATTGAAAAAGGTTAAAAAAAGCACTTTGATGAAACCAAGTTTTTAAAAAGTTACTGTACCAAAGCAACTGCTAGAACAGCTCATCCCCCCTAAAACCTGGGATCAACAATGTTGATAACAAATATGTGTACATTGAGAAACACACCTGCAAGTACAATAGTTACAGCAAATTAACCCCAAGTTTTAATGGTGTAATGCCTTCAGGTCACAAAATGTGGACAAAATGTTAATCTTAACTCCCTCTGTGCACTGTTTGGTGATAACCAAAGTAACAATGCTGAAATTCAATTTATTTCTACTTCCAAAGGAAAAGGGTAAATGGTTAAATACGTTTTCTCCAATTTGTTCTCCACTATACGTACACCCACACACATACACACACCCCTCAAACTGCACTGACATTTCATTTTGACCAAAAGAGTAGATCCTGGGAGTAAGTGCAAAATGCAAAATCAACTGACAGAAAATGCTGAACAAACAGCATCATAAAAATACAAAATATTTATATTACTGAACTATTAACAGATGATGTTCTCTGTTTCTTTAAAACTTTGGAACCACATAGCTGATTTCATAAATCTAGTCCATGCCAGCTTCCAGAACTATTAATGTATTAGTTAGCTTCATTCTTTGATGCTTCATCAAAATTTTCTACGAGATCTGAAAAAGATGAAGATATTTAATACAGTAATGCCCAGTAAGATTACCTTTGTAAGTTTAATGAAAATGCATATAATTACAGGAAAGGTTAAGTAGTACTTAATTACACTTAGGGAAACCATTTTTTTATGTGCAGATTTCAAAAGGCTTTAGAAAATATTGTTTGCTTAAATATACACAAAGAACTAGAAATGCAGAAACACTCCAACAGTGAAAATTCTAACATGAAGTGATTAAGAGCTGATTTTCAAAGGTGCTCTACTAGCTGCAGTTGAGTTTTGACCATCAGCATTTTTTAAAGAATGCCTGGGGTTTAAGAGAACTGAATATTATGCAAGGTCACCAAGAATCAAACCAGTGCCAAGGCACGAGGAATTCAATCTCTGGTCCACACATATGTTGGTTTAGCTAACACACCATCCCAAAGGATACAGTGGAATGTGGATATTGATAAAATAACTATTCACTGCTATTAAATAAAGAACTTACCATAATTACTTTCAGACACTGACATAAGCCTTTTTACTTCTGCTACAGAAATAAAAATTCCCACTCCAGACCCTCATATAAAAACAACCTGGTAACTATGCCAAGTATGTTATTTTGCAGTCCTAAACTCCTGTTTGGATATTTGGATACCTGTTCAACCTCACTAAAACTATTTTAACCTAGTTTCACTCAATAATTAAGGTAGTTGCACAAGGTAATCCCTTTCTCAAAAGCTGGAATCCCAAGTTGTGCTGTAATGCTGTCCTATAGAAGAAGCCTCCCTTAGCAAGCCAGGAGTATAATCACATCAAAAGCTACATATTTAAATGAATGAATCAAAATATTTATATTTCAAGTGGACATAAAAGTGTGTATGTGCCTACCTGGGACATCATCATCTTCTTCATCAATATCTTCAGATTTTGGTGCTTTACTATCCAACACTGTAAAAGGAAATTTGGTGCTGAGTTCTCATGATACAGAATCAGGGACACTCACACAACAAAATAAAAACCATACATGTGAAAAAAGCAAGCATTTCCCAATCCCTCAGAGTGACAAACACACAAATGACCAGGTATGATCAAAGGGTTTCCTTGGGGGCATTCTGACAGCAGAGCATTAGCAGAGCCATTTTCAGAGGCTATGGGGTATTCACAGAGTTTGCAAAAGATGAAATGATACAGAAAACCCTCAGCATGACTCAATCCTCTAAGTGCAGTCATGTGTTTCAATGCAACAATAATATGGCACCCACCAGTGACAAACATATCATGATTCAAATATGTTTATGATGAGCTATCTCTTCTAAATTTTAAAAGGTATTTTACACATTACTAAAGAAGAAAAACAAACCCTTTACTTTCACTTGAACTCTGAATATGAATGTTGGAGAAATTAAAACTGATTTAAAAGGAATAACTATTGGTTGAAAACAGTAGAACAGGTGATGTGTATTCCATTCCCAACACAGACAATTGCAACAATCCAACTACAATCCATCTTAATGGCCATAAGACTAAACTGGACCTGTATCTAATCTTCAATTTTTAACTGTAAAATTACAGTAATAGACCCACATACACCCCTCCACCCATGCTCCCAAGGTTTTAAAATTAATAGAAAATGAAGAATCACACGCATAACTGTGCTTTGGTTTAGTTTTCCATTAAAACTTTGATTTTAAACTAATTTTTATAAGTCTTGGTTGAATTCCAAAGCAAACTGTCGAGAACATTTCTTCTTCTATAACTGCAACAGAATTATGTTTTGTATGAACAAAGAAAACAGAACAGACTCCCTGACAAAGAGAACTGGTTGAGTTTTTCCAAGTAAAAACATGAACTTGCTCTCCCCTGAGCATTCAGCCATACACAGCTGCACACCTGCTATCACAGCACGCCAGACTTATCTACTCCTTTTAAATCAGGGCCTGCCTATGTAATCATGAATCAACAAAGATAAAAAGAAAGCTCTTCCCCCACCCTCTGCTTCCACAAAAGTGGCAAATAAATGGAAGTGCACACACTTCTGACTTTTTAAGCCATGTGCTGTTGTTAAATTTGGGTTAAAACTTTTAGTACTTCATTATGTCCTTTAAGTCAGCTAGGAAAGATTCCAAAGAGACCTACCTTGTCTTGGGAATTGTTCAGCTAACTTCCTGAGACTTGTTAAGCTGTCAGCACCAAGCTGGCTTAAGATGCCTGGAAGCATTTCTGTGATCGGTTTAGCCTCTGCATGACCAGTAATTGCAAAAGTGTTGGCAGAGAGGGAAGCTTGAACCTTGGGGTTGTTGAAGTGAATAACTGTTCCATCGTCTTTTATCATGTTCACCTGTTTAAATATAGCAGCAACATTTACCAAAGTGTCACAGCATCTTGTTACACAAGCACAATAACTAAAATCTAGATTTGAAATATCAAAAATTACAGAACTAGGACTCCTCCTAAAGAATAACATAACCATGATAAAAGCACCTGGAATGAACACCATCTAAATTCAAAGCTCCAACAGCAGCACCTTGCCACATCAGGTTAAGCCACTGCCTTTCACAGGTACCTGTGTCACCTCCCAGGAACACATTCCAGCTCCTGCCCAGCTGGCAAAGGCACAGGACTCACACTGGCTCAAGGCAGGGATGCACACACAGCCCTGGGGATTATGCACCAACTGCACCACAGCAGACTCCCAACACCTTCCCAATAATTCCACGAGGGCTCTTAACACTAAGGACACCACACAGTGATCCTGCTTTCTTCCTCTTCCCTAGTCTTCAGAATCACCAAGAATTCAGTTTTACAGCCAGTGTAGTGGCCTGCTTTAGAAAGCTGAAAAGCTTTTTCTTCTGGGCATGGCTAAACTATTACACAAAAAGTAATTTTGTCTGACCATAGGAAGGGAGTTCTGCCCATCCAACACAACAGTGCTATTACACTTATGTGACAAAATTATTAAGCAATGTTTTTAAGTTACAGGGAGAAAAGAGGGATTCAGAACTATAGACAAGATCTAAAATACAAAAACATTTAAGTTGTTAATTCTCACATAGCAGCAGAGTTCCAAATATGCTCTGAACAAGAAATCCAGGTGTGTGGCTTTCCTGCAAAACTAGGCAATGTCCTGTCCTTTGCCCATGGGGAAATGGCAAAGGCTTCAAGCACAGTCATCCTGTTACTTAAAAGCCTCTTTCAAAATGACACAAATGTGTTACTCATGCTTGACTCAACATTACTCTTCTATCTGCACAAAGCTTACCAAGGTCAGCTTGAGTTCACTTGAATAAAACATTCCACAATTATGTCTCTTGCTATCAAGGTAGAAACATTTTGCATCATCTTCCTACATGCTGAAGTATTTAAAATCCTTAATAACTGTGTCTGAATAAAGATCCTGTGCTCTGTGCAGAAAAAAAAATTCTGAACATACACTAAGAAGAACCATGTCCTTCTTTAGTTCATATAGCTTTACATATTTGTATTAAGCTTAAGAAAACAGACAAACTGAACTGCTTCTGCAACAGAGGTCTGAAAACTTACAGGCAAACCACACCAAATTTGCATTTGCCTTTGGAAGGGAGGAATGCATTTAGTGACTTCTGCATGCACCTTGCAATCCTGCTTCAATTAATTAATCACAGATTAAATATTGCTTTTCTTTAACCAAGAAGTACAAGTACTACAGCTCACGATGGAGGAACCTCCTCCTCCTCCTCCCATGTATGAGGGTCACTCTCTACACTGTTATGGAAAACATGTTTTATTAATACATGTAAATTAGAGGTATTCAAGGAACATCTGAAACCTTCACATTCCCACTTATATTGACACAGAAGCCACTTCTGTAGAGTCTCTGCAGTATTTTAAAAAACAACTGTAACTACTGCAAATAATTTCAGCAATTTTTGTGTAGTAACAGGTCCTAACTTTGATAATACAGACTCAAGTTCTTTCTAAACTTCCCTTCATATTCTGCACCACACTTGCTGTAGATGTGCCTGCACAGTCCATGTATGTTTACTGCTCTTCTCTTTAGAGCAGGTAACCAAGTTCACAAAAGTTAAGAATAAAGAGAAGTTTTGTTCTGCAATGAATGCAAGAGAGACACACACAGCACAGAGCTTACTACCTCCACCACACACTGCCTGGCCAGCAGAACCTTCACCTTTCCCTCTCCAGGTACAGACACATTCATGCCAATGAGACAACTATACACCAAACAACTTTACCTCTCAGTAACCACATCTCTCTATGGTTTTGCTTGGAAGATAAAATTGTTGTCCAAAACCAAAAGCAAAGCCCACCACACCATCACCAAAGCAACAGACAGAATTTAATTTCAAACAGGAAACACTCATTTTTTCACAATACCTCTTCAATGCCAGCAATGTTATTTACTGCCAGTTTTTTGAGGGAACTCTGAAGTTTTTTGTCATCAGCTGTAGCTGTTCTGTGCACCACCTTCTTCTTTCGGCGAGCTGTTCCCTGGGAAGAATCAAGAGACAACAGTCAGCTCTGCTCAAAACCTCCCAACACTAATTGCAAAAGTCAGGTCACAGTCTGAGCAGCATCTTGCAAGTTATGAGACATTTCTGTAGACAAAAATGCTTTTCAACTTATTTCCATTTAACTACAGCTTTGGCCATCATTCCCAATTTTAAGTTTTTTCTTAAGCATAAAAGCCCAAAGAAATACCAAACAGCAGCATATTTTTCCTTCCACTAACTCAGACTACAAAAATACTACTTAATATTATGCAATACATAACTAAGTTTCCCCAAGATATTTTTTCCAAAACAAAGCACAAATACAGTGATTTAAATGGTCCCACTTTGGCAACCAAGTCATTAACACTTTCAGAGTGTTCCATAGACAGCAATTTTGGAATTCCTGCTTTGCAAACTTTTGTACAATCATCCCTATGACAGGGGATGAGCACCCACACTGAACGAACTGCAAGCCTTCTTATTGGTCTTGTTAACTAGAGAAAAGGAACAGCCAGTGCCTGAAGGAGGCACAAAGCAGAGAATTCCCAACAGGGAGACCAGAAAGGCAGAACTGGAACACCCAACAGGTGAGCTTAGCTGGAGCTTTCACAGGTCACAACAAGTCACTGAATTAAAACAATGCTTGTACACTGGAAACTGCTCGTCCAGCAGTTGTGAACTGAAAGAAACTTGTACTTCAGGTAGATGCACTATGGTCCAGATCACACAGAACCTGTATTGGTCAAGCCTGAAAATGATTTTTTCTTCCCTTTATATGAATTTCAGCCTATGTTTTCAAAAGCATCTCTGGTGGTTTTCTTACCTTTCCTCCTATTCGGACCTGCGCCTGAAGCTTGGCCAGTTTTTCTTGGTTCATAGTGCTACGTCTAAAGAGCAAGAACAAGTTCAACTCAGCCATCAAAACAGCAACAAAAATAAGTCACGGTCCATTTTAAGAGTACTCTTACAATTGCAGTGGATTTTTCAAACTTCTACAACATCACCCAAAACAGTGTGTCAAACAAACACACATAAAAAGAGCTTTAAAGCCACACCACCTAAGCAATCCATAGCGGTCCTGCAGTAGGAAGGACCTGCATTTGGCTGGAGTGTCTCTGCCACGATGAGGCAACTCGACAGGACATTTCACCCTGCACCAAGCCGAGGTACTCATTTCCAGGACGCCAGTTCACTGCTGGAAGGATTTAACTGAATTACTGACTCCAACCAGACCCAAACCAGCACATACAGGACAACTGAGTCAGGGAAAACACCCTTATTTTTACACGGGTCCAGGGACAGATGCATCGCTGAACTACCAGGGATAGTATTCATATAATGAATCTATGGTACTTCTGACTAAGAAGCGAGATCCAAACTCGGTGAAGTTCGTGTATGAACATATTTGCTACTTGAACTCCTGGTAGCTCTTCGTCCAATACAGTCACTGGGAAGTTAGTCCAGCGCTTCTTCCACCGGTCAGGTGGGACCTTTAAAGGCGGAAAGCCCTGAAAATCCATAATGGGTGAAAAAACGCCTCAAGCCTTCCAGCAAAAGGAATGCGTTTCGCTGCTCTGCCCCAGCGACTCATCAGTGATCCCCGGAATGACGGGGAAGTCTCCGCATGTGCTTCGCGCCAGGAACGGCCGGGACAAGAGCGGGAGCGAGGCAGGGAGCGGCGCACGGAGGGACCCGCGGGGCGGCGGGAGAAGGGGCTCAGGGTGCCTCGCTGGGCAGCCCCAGAGCACGGGGCGCGGGAGGGGAGCACGGCTCATCCCTCAGGAGCCCGCGTAACCGCGGTCCCACGGGACAGCCGCGGCCCCGCCAGCCCGGGCAGCCCCCGCATAAGGGGGTCGCTCGCTCGGCCTCTCCTCGGGGAACGGCCCAGCATGGCCCAAGGGGATAGGACCGAGCTGCCGCAGCGCCGCGCCTGCCTAAGGTCGGCGGGGACGCGGCGATACCAGGACACGGAGACACCGGGACGCGGGAACAGCGGGCCCCCTCACCTGAACGCGGCGGAGCCCCCGCTGCCAACACGCGGCGAGAACAAGATGGCGGCCGAGGAAGGAAAGAGAGGCGCACAGAGAAAGGAAGCGCCGCGGCACGTGACGGCGCCAGCCCGCCCGCGGATTGGCGGACACGCCCATCTCATTTACATAGAGGCGGTGCAGTGCGCGCGAGGGATCCTGGGAGCTGTAGTCCCCAGGGAGCAGCAGTGACCGGCGCTCCGAGGCAGGGAGTGGTGCCCTGTGACCCAAACCTGGGACGCGGCGCTTCCAAACGCGTCACCACTCGCTCTGTCCCCTGTAGTGAACCCTCCCTCACACGCTGCGCTTGGTTTTGCCTTCCTGACAGCTGGGCAACTCCAGACAACAGCGCGACAAAAAGGGTTTATTTTGGGAAGCAGAAAATAAATCCGGAACCATCCCCCTTCCACCGCTGCATGCTCCCGTTGGGATAACGCTGGGGTTAGGCCAGGGGGAGGAACCAGGGCTCTGGGGCCCCGGTGCGATGACTCCTGCCCCGGGGGTCCCGGCTCCCTGTAAGGAGCTGAGCTCTTCCCCACACCGTTCCCGCCGGGTGCCTCCTCCGGCACCCTCGGGCCGAGCCGCGAGGGCGGCGCACCGCCCACATCCGCCACACATCACTTCCTGGGCTTTAAAAAAACGGGAAAAAAAAAAAAAGAAAAAAAAAATCCCGCTAAGCGGGTGCTGTCCTGTCCTGTCCGGAGGTTCGGGGCCGTAACCGGGTGTCGCCGCTGCCCGCGCCGACACCATGAAGGCTCAGCCCGTGGCAGCTTCCATCCTCTGCCTGTGCCTGGCGGCCTGCGCCGCCTCCGCCGCGGGAGGGCTCGGAAAGGGTCAGACAAACGCTTTCTTCGGGCTTTCCCCAACTTCTGTCCCCACTCGGGGCGGGTCCGGCCCCCTCAGCCCGCGGGGGCCGCTGGGCGGGGGCACAGCTGCGGGGTCTGGAGGTGCGGGGGGGCTTCGCGGGGTCTCCGCCGTCGTGGCTCGGTTCCCGCTGAAGCCCCTCAGAGGGGCTCCGCGGAGCTCTGGGCGAGCAGCCCGTCGGTGCCCCGGTGCCGAGTGCCCCGTGCCTGCCCGGCCTCCGCCGGGCTCTTGGCAGGCGATGAATGGCCCTTCCCTCCGCCCTCGGCTTCCCTTGCCCTTCGTGACCGCTCCTCACCTCGCTCTTGGCTTGCCCCGGCTCCTTGTCTAATTACCGTGTCTAATAGCCCGGCTCACCCGCGGCCTGAGCTTCACCCCAGGTGATGGCTTTGCCGTAGAGGTAAATCTCCTCCTCAAGGCTGCTTGTAACCAATTTGATCAATGACAGCAAAACTGTGGTGTGGATCCCAGCCAGCCGTTCACCCTTTAATTCCCCAGATGACTTTCATTCAAAAGATACACTGTAATGTGTTGGGCAATGCTTTTAAAAACACACTGAAGCTCACCACAAAGCAGGGTTTGTTTTAAATATAGAAAAGCTTTTGAAAAGTGTTTCCCAGCTAGAACAATAGAAGGTTTTCCCTGTTTTAACATTTTGGCTTTTGACTGAAATAGCTGACTTGTCAATATTCTGGGCAAACGTGACTTGTGCTAATCCAGCTGGGCTTTGCTCTGGGATGTTGAGCTCGTACAAACGCGGCCCTGCGTCCGAGGCTGCCTCAGCAGCTGCTCTGTGGGTGTGAGCGGACGGAGACGAGGCGTCCCCACCCTGCTTCCAGCTCATTTGTTTGATGTGTTGCATCACTTACGATCACAGTTGCTCGTATCAGCAGAGAAGATCAGGTTACACAAACACCGTGCCACTGTCCTCACCTCCCGGATGCTGAACTGAGGTGTCCCGGAGACTTGCTGACGCTGTTTTAGGCTTTCTTCTCCTTCTTTGCCATAGTTGTCTACTGGACACAATGTCCACTTTCCCCTGTGTCAGCACTGGGCAGTCTGTGGCTCCTGATCTCTGTGTAGCTCCCAAAATCTGCTCCCCTCAGCACCTTGGGCACGGCGTGTTCCTGACTAATCCGAACCCTTAGAGATGGGAAGGGGCACATCATGGCTCATGTTTGGCCATCCAGCACAGTAATTGTTACTTACTGGAGCCAAGACCTCTGAGGAGGTGTTCCAAGAGGGTTCCTCTTTGTACAGCTCCTGGATCTCTTTCCTCCAAGCTCTCCAGGTGGCTTTTGGCCTGTGCTGTGTTGGCTACTAAAAAACCCCAACCCTGGCAGGTCGCTGCTCTGCAGCTGTTAAAGATACTGACTCACTTTTAACTCAATTGACTTAACAAGACTTGTTATCTGGATGCCAGATAAAATATTTCCTGCTTCCTTCAGTCACTGTAACACTCAGAAATATGTGTAAGGATGTTCTTGCTCTTCCATGATATTATCATCAGCAGGAATACTCAGCATAATAGCTTTAGAGCAATTTAATGATCACGTGTTGGCCTAGAAATTTTTAAGTTTCAGTTTAGTTCATCTTCAGTGGGACTTAGGAAGCCAAATGCTGACATGTTTAATTTGTCATTCATCAGATAATAAATGTTCACAGATTGAAAAAGAATGGAGAATAATCAGAAGGCACTTCAATTTTAATATCTGTTTGGGGGATTTTAGTGTCATTTACATACATACATAGAAATATTCATGAGCATGGTATGTTTTTGGTAATTAATTTCATTGGGATTCCTCATTTGACTGTGTGGGCTGTAAGTATTTGCAGAAGTCTTTTGAGAAGTGGGGCTATAGTTGGCTTTAAAAAAAGAATATAAAATGAGTTGAACGTATTCTTGAGGGTTGGGCTGTTTTCCTCTGTTAGCTGACATGTTAAATTATGCAGCATTTATAAACCCTTATTTCTGGCAGGTTTTGGAGATCATATTCATTGGAGAACACTGGAAGATGGGAAGAAAGAGGCAGCAGCCAGGTATGTTTGTTAGTTTTAAATACAGAAATGTGTCTTCAGAGGCATTCACAAAGGTTCTGTTTCAGCCCTAAATTTAACCACAGCAAAGAGTCTTAATTAACAAAAATGAGGGTGGTATCGGAGGCTCTTCAGATCCTTACAGCTTACTGGAGAGAAAATACAGAATTTTGTTAACTTTGCTAAGGCACCACCTGGGTTTAATCACTGCAGTCTAATTAAATGATTGAAGCCCTAGCATGTCTTTGAAAGAAGAAAATAATTATTTATCACAGTAAAGAAAGATATGGTTCTCAAACACACAAATGCAAGTGTAAATGGTGCTCAATGCCCTTAAACTCAGCAGTGCTAAGAGCTTCCCTAAAATTCCCTGTGCCTGTATAGATGAGGCCTCAGCATGAGCTATTTTGTTTCCATCTGCAGCACAAATCTGGAAGTTTCAAACTGTAGTGAACTGACAGAACCTGATTTGAGCTCAGCTTAAATTCTAAAAAGAACACCGTCTCTATGAAAAATGACATCTTTTTTTTTCTCAGAGTTGCTTCTGCTTCTGGTTAAAATGCAAGAAGGAGAATGCCATGCTTATAAATTCTACTTGTATTTTAACTTTATAACCTAGATCTGACAATGCTGACATGAGCAGAAATTGCTCATGCCTTCCAGGTTTGCTGTTTAATATAGCTCTGCTCTCGAACTGATCCATCTGGCAAGTTCTACACTCCAGTCCAGACACTGAATTAACCCAGATGGTACACTTCAGAAGTCTTACAAGTTTTTATAACTTGATATTTTAGCATTTTTGGGAAAAAAAAAAAAAAGTAGATTATTTCAGTATTTACTGTTTTAATTGTAGCATTGCTTTGCAATGCAGCAGAGGAAGCTTTAAAATGAGACACGAGGAGAGTGGGAGGGATGGCAAGGTCTGGGCTCTCAGGTTTAGACAGGATTAGTGTTCCTGCTCAAAAAGACCCTGCAGCAAGGGATGGGATGGGGTGGGATGGGTGTGTACCACACTTTCATTGCTGGTGCACAGATCTGCTCGCTGATTTGAGCTCGGTACTATCTGGGACGCATCAAGTGAGATGCACCAGAGCCGGTGGTCTAGGAAGTTTCAAACTTTCGATTTCAATTCTGTAAACTGCACAACGTCGTGGGATGCTGAGGACTTGTCAGTTTTAAGTTCCCTGCGGGTGAGGGCGCGGTCCCTTCGTTCCAACAACTGCTGCGGCGGCGTTTTTAAGCGGGACCTCGCGGGACGGTGTCCCCGCGGGACGGTGTCCTCGCAGGACGGTGTCCTCGCAGGACGGCGTCCCC
>VYXF01009087.1:2381267-2447364 GCA_013397295.1 Polioptila caerulea | reverse complement strand
GGCGGCCCCGACGAGCCGCCCTTCGAGGAGCCCGACGCGAGCTGCCGCTGGGACCGGCCGCTGTTCACGGTGCGCGGGGAGGAGCCGCTGCCGCTGGGCGCCATCCGCGCCGCGCTGTTCGAGAGCGCGCCGCCGCCGCCGCACCGCGCCACCCGCGCGCAGCCGCTGCAGTCGTGCGGCTTCCTGCACCAGCTGGACCGCGTCACCCAGGACGTGCTGGCCGCCGTGCTGGCCGCGCAGAGGAGCGGGGCACAGCCCGGAGAGACCATCCGAGTCCCCGGCGTGGCCGAGGGGCTGGTGCTGAGCCGGCCCGTGAGCGTGGCCGAGCTGAGCCGGCTGCGCAGGCAGTTCATCAGCTACACCAAGATGCAGCCCAGCGATGAAAACCTGCCCCAGCTGGCCAGCATGTTCCTGCAGTACCTGAGCCGCAGCATCCAGTGAAGTGCCGCGCAGCGCAGGTCCGGCCCCGAGGTACTGGCAGCGGGACGAAAGTGCCTTCAGGCACAGGCCCTGCAGAGCCTGGGTCCCACCTGGCTCGGTGGGATCGGAGCACTTGGCAGCAGCAGCTCTGAGCTGATGGTGCCGTGTCCTTGCAGCAGCCGAGCCAGCTGCATTGCTGGGGGGATCTCTAGGGAAGCAGTTCCTCACCCCTGCCTTCTCCCCACTGACATCTTGCAAAAAGGAGAGCTACTGGAGCACTCCAAGCAAGTGACGTCTCCTCTGGAGGCACAAACCCCAGTAAGCAAAAGTGTGACATGAAAGTGCAAAAGGTGATGACTGTAGGTTTTTCCCTACACATTGGCACGTGTATGCCTGGAATAAGAAGATTGTTTTTCCAGAGCTGCCTCCAGATATTGTCAAACTGCAGAAGAGACTTCTGGTCCAGAACTGGAACTGGCTGTGTTTTTAGGATGTGACTGTTTCAAAAAATCTGACTGAGCCCAAGAGAGATTTTCAGCTCTGCACTGCAAAAGGGTGCTGACTTAACAAACTCAAACTTCTCTGTTTCAGGGCTTATAATAAAATGTGTGCCTTAAATGGAGTAAAGTCTTAATTTACCTGCAGGACTATTTTGCTAAAATAACCTGTCCATGTCTTTTTTCTTCAAGGTCATCATTATACACCCTTAAAAGCACAAATTGCTTGAGAGCTGTCATAGGGAAACTGAGCTAAAATGACAGTGTCTGTGTGAAACTCCTAAGTCTGTACTGGCTGTGATGGGTGGCTAAGTTTCCAATAATTTTGGGTACCCCTTATATAAACTTCTGACTTTCTGGTGGATGCTTCATTCTTCATTCTAATAAATGGTGGATTTTGGTTTTAATTTTATGTGTAGTTGTCACTGGGACAAAATGGTGAGGTGGGGCAGGAAAGGTTACTTCAGTTATGGTGTCTGTTGGTCTGACACACCAGCTGCTAAGGGGCTTTATGCACAGCAGAACTGAGAAATGACTACAAAAATGTGTAAATAGGTTTATCTTACCAGTCTCAGTAAAGAGAACAAAGCTGAGAAAGCATATCAATTATCTCAAACCTCTGTGAGTTCTCTCTGGATAAGAGTTGGTGTTTCAAGGATGTGAGCACTTTCATTTAAAATCTGCTTTTAAAATTTCACTTTAAAAAGTGTATGGCAGTACTGACCACCAGACTACTGAATCTTTCAACATGAATCACTGACCCTTGATGATAAGAACAGTCTTAAATCCAGTCTTAAATCAGCCTCTCCTCAAGAAAGAAGCAAAATAATTTTGGACTCTATAGAAACAATGAAAAGGAGTGTTTTTTCATCATCAGGGAGAGGGCACTGGCACGATGCAAGCTTTACTAGGGAAATGTGTGTTGCTCCTTACTGCCAACAGATAAAAGGTTGATGATGTGTCAGTTAATCATAGATGGCAAATTTGAGCAATTCTAAATGTCAGTGGCTTCCTTTCCACCCTTTTGTTGTTCTAAAGTTCATTACTGAACGCTGCTAAGTAGAGATTTCCCTTCATATCTATTTACAGCTAAAGAAAAACTCATACATCAGTTCTGTGGGTAATTAATGTTGTGTGCAAAGGTGTTAATAATTCATGTGTGTGAAAATTTGACTTTATTTTTACCCCCTTAATATGGTGCAGAGTTTACAGTCAGAGAAAGCTTACAGTCTGCTATGCTTGGCATATCCTGAAAGAATATGATAGAATATCCATATAGGATATTCTCTCCAGATTTCTTCCTCTCCTTCACCTAGTTTTAGGCTGTTCTTACTATTCTGGAAGCCATATCATTATTATATGCAAACTTAACCTCTGGGTAGCGCAGCTAGTAAGGGAAAAATGAATTCTTTGGAAAGACAGAAAGCAAAAATAACATTGGTCCTTTTGCATTGCACTTGATTTGGGCTGCAGTTTCTCACAGACCTCCTCTCCTCCTCAGCCCTGGTACCAGACACACCCATCACAATCAGTTTCAGCACACAAGTGTAGGAAGCTATGCAGGCAGCCAAAGGGTTTGCTGGTTTATTGGGTTTGCTGGCTGCTCAGTGGAGAGAGCCTTAGAAGGTGACTGAGACATGTGGGCTGTAATGGGGAGGGATTGTCACCCACTGGTTTGCCTTAAGCAGCCACGAAAATCCTTCCTCAGATCTCTCAAGCAGCTGCTGTCGTTAACCATTTCCAGTAATCCAGGGGAAAAAAGCATGACCAGTTGTGTACCTGAGAAATCTAAACTAAGAAGAGAAAGTCTCCTCTTCTACACAAGCAGTAATTGGCTGGCAGCTATAATAAATTATTTTGTCACATGTTTTAAGATTGGGATAACTTTGTGCAAGACAGTTTTAGAGCACCACATAATCTCTTTACATCTCACTTATTTCCTATTACATTTAGCCTTGGCTAATTAATTCCTACTGAGGAAGCCTTGGCTGTTAAAATGTACATGTAATATAATGTCTTTGACAATTTTCTTTCTTCTTTTTGTTAGTGGTTTGCCTCTTATGGTTATCATCCACAAGTCCTGGTGTGGAGCTTGCAAAGGTAAGTGCATTGAATACTAGAGCTTGCTGAAATTTCTAATGAACCTTTGTATAGAAATCATGTGGCCATGAGTAGTGTGAACTTTGCATCCAACATGTAGCTAATGGTATTTGTATTTCTTTGAGAGTGGTACAATATGGCAGTGCCATAGCAAACACACAAGCTGGGTGTATGGCTGAGCCTTAAAGGATGAGGTAGTTGAGTGGGAGTTGTGGTTTACAGCAGGATTTCTGCTTCTGTTGCCCTGGATCAAATATAACAACCTGTGTTTGTTGGGCAGGCTTCAGCCTAAGGCTGCCAAGCAAGAACTGCTTCAGGTACCTCCTGTTGTGAGCCTGGCTGGAAGGGTTGCATGCATATATTCCATTTACTCACTCCTTTTTGAAAAGTATGACCTCCCCAGAGGGAGGGCTGAAGTGGAGATCTTGATACTGACCTGAAAATCTGGAATGTTTTCCACTGTTTTTACATACCTCTTCTTTTTATTCTTTAGCTTTAAAGCCAAAGTTTGCTGAATCCAAGGAGATCTCTGAACTTGCCCATAATTTTGTTATGGTCAACCTTGAGGTAGGCTGCCTTCTGCTCTGTATCCATGTTCTGCCTAGTAATGAAGCATTTGGAATATGACTCAACTGGTTGCATCCTGTTTTGTGTACATCCTAAATCCTGCACTCCTGAATAGGCATTCAGGATTGATTGATAGAGCTCATTGTTTTTGAAAGACTTTTTTTCCAGTCTGGTTATTTTAATTGTATTTGTAAACCTGGCTCTTTGCCATTGTCTCTTTAACAGTTTGTACCTTTTGTGAATCAATTTCCACCAGAAAGGAATTTATGTTCATTCTTTCAGTACATATCGAACATTCCTATACCAGAATGGGGTGGTAATGCAAATTGTCAGACCAGAAAAAATATTATTATTTTCACAAATGATACTTATGTAGGTAAAAAATAGCTTTCTTTCCTCTGAGAGCGGAGGATACTGCAGTCACTTAGCATCTCTTCAAGATGTAAATTGCTCAGGGTAGAAGGAATCTGAAGGCAGTAACTTGTTTCTGTAAAAGGCACCATGTTTTGTTAGATGTCTTGCTAATATCTTTCCTCTCTCCTTCTTTGCTGTGGTAGGATGATGAAGAGCCAAAGGATGAAGCCTTTAGTCCTGATGGAGGTTACATTCCCAGAATCCTTTTCATGGGTAAGGCGTCCACAGCTGTTGTGTCCTTTCCCAGCACTGGGTTCTTACTGTTTCCACCCACATTTCCTGTTGGATTTCTTGTTTCATAGATCCCAGTGGGAAAGTCCATCCAGAAATCATAAATGAGAGAGGAAACCCCAGCTACAAGTATTTCTATACCAATGCTGATCAAGGTATGTGCCAAGTCATTTGAAGTGCATTTTAGTGAGATGAAGCTTTGGCAGTGGAAGAAATGATGTTGCTTTACTGCAACTGGGAGTGGTAAAGTGTAGGTGAGTGATTCTCTAATGCCTCAGGAACCATATTCAGAATCATGATTCACCTTAATAACTACGAAAAGTGTGTAGGACCTAATTTTGTCTCCCAGTGGAGCATGGGAAATCATGGAATTTGCATGCTCCAGCCACACATGGTTGGAAAAAGGTGCAGGACTGTTTTTATTTTTTTACAGATTAATCTGTAGATCTGCATTCTGTAACTGTGTTGTTTCAAAACACTTCCATTGCCAGTTCACCTTGATGTTTTCACCCTGAGATTAATAGTTGGTATCTCTCTCTGTAATCTTTCAGTTGTCCAAGGGATGAAGGAGGCCCAGGAGAAGCTGACAGGCGATGCTTTCAAACAAAAGCACCTGGGAGATGAACTATAATGAATACACTGAATGATACCTTTTCATCGCTTCGGAACTGAGAGGAAATGATTAAACAGGCCAAGAATGTAGATGCACTGAAGGGACATAATTCCCCTGTCAACAATGTTAGGTTAAACCCTGTTTGGAGTTCACACACCCACACACAACAGTTACAGTGTTTTCTCTGCCTGGCAGTTTGCACTGTGGTGGTTCTTTGCCCCTGGGTAATGTGCAAACACATCTCTTTGTGTGTTTGAGCAACCACTAATATTTGGTGTTAAAAGGGAGGTGTGTAGGGAAAACACTATTTGAGGACAATGTGATGGGAAAAACTAGAAGTAGCCATCATTCTGACACTAATCAGGGTTGAATCTCTCTTTTCTCACTGGTATTATGTGACCCCTTAGTTTTTACTGGGCATTCCCATCACTGGGGCATGTTCCTGGGCCAGTTATTTTCTAGATATCTAAAACCATAAATTCTGCCACTACATCAAGTAGAATACATTTCATGAATGTCCAAGTAGCATGTGAATTATCGGCTCTGCAAATGTATTTTTGTGTAAAACTCTGTGATTCATCTTTATTTGCCTTTGGGCAGGAATTTAACTTTTTCCTTATGCACTCACCTTTTGATTGTTCCATCAAGTGAGGGTGGGTTATGTTGAAGCTTTATGGGGTTTCCCCTTTTATTCTTTGAATGTTTTTGGCGAATGCCTTGCCATCACATTGTACTGTATTTTTGTACCAGGGTGAAAAAATTAAACCTTTTTAAACATAAGCATGCAGAGAGTGTTTTGTGGTCAATGTCATAGCTTTACATTCTTAAACATAGGGGGATATAATTTTTTGTGTGTGTGTGTGTTGCAGTGATTATTAATGTTGACTGTCGCAGCTGAAGTTTCTCCTTTTTATAATTAAAAGACATAATTTGTTTTTCCATACAATTACAATTCAGCCATTCTTACACTACCCACACTGCTGAAGGCAATGTGTTTATTTACTGGAACTGAAGAGTAAAACAGAGTGGGGTAAAATCACCCCTCTTGACCTGCTGGGAACACTTTTTCTAATGCAGCCCAGCATGCTGTGGGCTTCTTTGTCACATGGGTGCACTGCTGGCTCATGAGCAGCTTGTTCTCCACCTGGATTCCCATATTGTCCTGTGCAGCAAAACAGATTTCCAGGCTGTACTGATGCACAGGTTGTTCCTCCCCAATTGAGGGACTTTGGATTTCCCTTTCTTGAACATCCTGACAGCCCTCTCTGCCCATTTCCCCAGCCTGTTAAGGTCCTCAGTGGCAGCACAACCTCTCTTAGGTGGATATCGGCTCCTCTCCCCAGCTTTGTGTATCTGCCAGTTTGCTCAGAGTTAGGTTAAAAATTATCAGCCGAGGGTACTCCACTAATGATGAGCCCCCTTCAGGCCGGCTGTTCTGCCGGGTTTCCATCCATTTCACTGCCCATTTATTTAGGTTTTACTTCATCAGTTTGCCTGTGGGAATGCTTTGGGACACAGTGTTGAAAGCCATAGCAAAGCCAAAATAAACACCACCTACTGTTGTCCCCTCAGCCACGAAATTCATAAGCTCAAGCAAAAATTCCTGCCCAAAAGACACTTGTCACAACTTCTCGTAACAAACAGGGAGATCATTTTCTACAGGTACTTTTTGAAGAGCCATCTGAGGACATTAGAAGTGGAAAATTGTTTATATGATGGACTCGTCTATTGAATCTATTTTTACTGTTCAGCAGCATTAGGAATTTTACTTTCCAGACCAGTCTGTCTAAGGAATTTTAGGCATCAAAACTCAACTGGGTACTAAAAGACAAGGACTCAGTGGAATTAATGGGATTATTGCACATTCCAATTACCCTGCTCAGCTGCTAATAGCTACTCTACAGGCTTTATCCTCTGCTTCTCTTGCAAATTGTCTAATAAATTAACAATGGAATTGAACTCAGCATCTACTCTCAAGTCAAATCAGCCTCAAAGTAAATCTATGTGTGTCTTAAAAAAGGATTTGAGGATTTGTGTTGTGCAAAATATTCCTTTTTTTCCCCAGCTCTATCAGGTGATCAGGTAAAAAATAGTTCCTATTTGATGCTCATTTTATTTAGAGCTTTAGATGGACATGACTAAGAAATCATTGCTTTGGCTTTTTTACTTGCCACCAGGGGGAGGACTCTGCGTGTTCATCTGGGATAGGATTCAACAAATCATAATTAAAAAACAATCTCTGATGCAAATTACCAGGGCACACTTCTGTGGGTTTGCATGCACGGTTTTGCAGCAGCTCTGCCCCACTCTTATCTCTGCAGTGAAGCTGCAGCCTGTGGGATGTACATTAAGTGTCCCTTTCTTTGCAAAATGCTCTGATGCCTGAAGCAATGTAGCCTCAAAGTAATTTTTAGAAAGTTCTTCAACCATAGACATGTCCCTTCAGTGACAGGTAAGGGCAATGTGCTTCATCCTTTACATTGAAGACCACCCTGATTCAAAATTATCCTCCATCACACCTTCTCTCATGCATCTCCTCTCTTTAGCACTTCATGCCTTCCCGACTTAGTACTTTGGAAGGAAAAACTGATTTTCTGATCCTTTTTCTTTTGTTCTTCAGCTACCTCCTTTCTCTCTAAACCTTTATACCCCCTGTATGTTCAGACATGGTGAGCTGGTACAGCTCCCCCACCCTTTCTTCCATTTGCTCTTTTCTAGACCATGCTTTTGTCCTCTGTAGCAGGATGGAGCTTGGCACTTGCTGGCCTGCTTGGTGTCTAGCTGGGGTCTCTGTAGAATATGATTTATGTGCTGTTACAGCTTGATTTCTAGGGACAGCTGGTTAACTTGTGTAAAAGCTGTTACATGTCTCTGCATTGCAGGGTGAACATACTTTTCATCTGTCACACAAGTATTTTTCCTACCTGTTAGTTTTATACCTGGACATTTTTGTTGCTGTCTCCTACTGCAGATTCTTTACATCCTTCTTCTTTATAATCTTGATAAGGTGGTACAGATGGCTGGCATTTTCTTCTGTGCAGTGGGATCCACCCAGCAGTTGCTTTTTGTGTGTTGTGTGACTTTATGCACACAAGCAAGTCCCCAGGGCTTAGAGAAGCTGCTTGCAGGTCAGTGTTTCTTGTAGCTGTGTTTGAAGTTAATGATACTGCAGCACTGCTCAGTAACCAAGGCCTCAGACTGGTTTGCCCCCAGCAGCCTTGTTTCTTGTGCTGCCCATCTGTGTATGACTTGCACGATCTTACATGATCACTTCTTCAGATGCATCTAGAAATCCCCTTGGATTCTCAGCCTCTCCTCCTTCTGTGATGATAAAAAGCCCAAAGACACTTCAAAATTCTTACTACAGACCCAGAGAACCACCAGGCCAAATCAGTCTCATGTAAACAAACATGCTGTCAGTTCCTTTTCTTCCAGAAACAGCCTACAGAGAAAAAAAACCCCAAAATTAATTAGGGAGTGCCTGGATTGCAGCTCCCATCTGGCTGCCAGGGAGCAGAGGTTGCTTTGTGCACCTGAGGCTGGACAGGCTTTAAGGAAGTGTCAGCTGGAGATTCAAGAAACCTTTCCTTAGCCATGTTTAGCAGCAGGGAACAAAACTGCAACAACCAAGAATGCCTGCATGGCCAGAGTGTCCCATGTGTCACCCTGGCATGCTGAGTTTAGGAGTCATCTACTTCAAACACGCTTTTGTGCCCATGCCTGTGTGCCTGCCTCCATGTCTGGCCTGTACCAAACTGCTGATGAGCTTCATTCACTCAGAGCTCGTTTAGAGCTCCAGTAATGAATAGCTCTGCAGTGAAATATTATTAAACCCCCATGAATACAAGGTCATATATCATTGGATGTGATGAAACTTCTCTTAGCTTTTGAACAGAGGAGAGGTATTTGCATTTATGTTATGCTGTGGTATTTATTTGCAGCTGACCTGGGATTATGCCTGCTTGGGTTTGCCCAGCCAGGAGCACCACTCCATGGCTATTCCATGACAACCGTCGCTACAGGTGGATCTAAACTTGAGGCCTGAGGATGGAGATTCAGAAAGCAATAACGGTGGAATTACTCTGAACAGAGCTCTCTCCAGAGAGCAGAATGAACAGGGAAGGTCACTGCAAATCCACACTCATTTCAAAGACAGCAAAGCCAAAGTTTCTCTAAAAGGTTGCGTCCCCTTTCCAGACAGCTGTGTAAGTTGTCTTTGGCACTGGCTGGAGAGGGAAGGTCTCTGCCTGGAGGGAACCAGGAAACAATAATGAAGGTCTGTCTAAATGTTAAAAGTCACTTTGTCTCAAAACTATTTGGCGCATTAACCCATTCCCACTTTCCTCCTCGAAGAAACAGGTGCTGATTTGTCAAGCAGTTAGTCAAATAATCTCAGTTTGCTTTTCCTCTCAAAGTTTGTCTAGAGTAAGGTGTGGCCGTGCACAGTTCCCAGGCCTGCCATTGTCCAGGGAACACCACTCCTGCCATGGCAGCGCCAGCCCGGTGCCACCACGTCAGCACCATCCGAGGAGGAGGAATCTTCACTGCCAAGTGCCAGCCCCTGTGACCCGTCACAGGCGGTGGGAACCGGGACCAAAGCCTGAGTGATCCTCTCCAAGCTGTGAAAAATGTCATGGCATTGTTTCGTAATGGCAACATCTGAAGTAAGTTCCTTTGATTACAAACAAACAACAACAAAAAAAAAAGGAATTAGAGACCCCAAACTTCACTGCTCACAACTGTGCTGGAAGCAGGGACTGGCTGACCTGTGCTTACAGCATTCCAGGTTCTGACTCAGAACAGTGGGAGAGGCTGTTACACACCACCCCGTGCTGGCTCTCATCCCAGCACGGGGCACAGGCATCAGAAAAAGTGCAGGGAGCAGCCAGGATGTGGGAGCAGGCAGGATGGGGGGTGCAGGCAGGATTTGGGAAGCAGGCAGGGTTATGACCTGGGCATGGGGTCTCAAGCGGGTGGGTGCTGCTCTCGAGTTCTGTTTTCCTCCAGCCAACACAGGAATCTCCTCCTCCATTCCCATGTCTCTGCTGTGATGTGGGGAGTGAACGGGAGCCAACTTCCTAGAGTTTGGACCCTCTCAAAAGGTCAGGATCTCATTGTTATCACTCCAAGTCAGAGCAAGGGAGGAGCTGAAGGGGCAGGAGTGTGTGGACTGAGTTTGGCTAAGGCTGTAGGTGGTAACTGGCTTCTGATTGGAGTTTATTTGCTGGTATGTAATCATTTTTGGACCATTTTGCACATGCACAGCATGAAGTAGGTAGATGTGCTGCAGAAATATTAATTGATAACATCTGCAGATGTTCTCTCACTCTTTTTGAGAGTACTTCAGGTCACAATATATAATAGGCTCTGCATAAAAGAAGCTGCACTGGCAGCACAGTCAAATTTGGACGTCACTTTATTGTGCTGTTTCTGATATTATGAACAGCGTTCAAAGAGCCGTTTGTGAGGATTTGGGTGCATTAGCCCTGTCAAAGGGAATGAAATTTTTCACGCATGCTGGGGACACAGCATGGGCCTTACATGCTCTTTATCCCACTCTGAAGTGGAGAAGCACCTGGGTGAGTGCTGCCTATTCAAACAAGGAGGGTTTTGTTTGTGGGTGAACTGTTCTTGCCTGGCTCCCCTGGACAACAGCTGATTTAACTGCTTCGGTGCTGCCCTTGCTTTAAGAATAAATAAATCAATACATAAATTGATAATTTTTTTTTAAATGCCCTTTTTAGAAAAGATTAAATTTGTTTCTTCAGATCAATTGCACTGTGTGAGGATGCAGTGTTTTGAATTAAAAATGTTGAGAGAGTAGTAGAGTATGTATGTTGTGCTTGATAAATACGCTCTCATGACTGCTGTGAGAGAGTGAGATAGATCCACATGTCAGAAAACAAGATAAAGCACAGCATCTGCTCTTCCACCTCCGTGTGCTTGTGGGAGTTCTTTCCTGTTTCCTTATTTCCCCATCTATAAATCTAAAATAACAAAGACCTCCCCCACTGGAAGTGGTGTCAGCTATTCATGACCGTACAACATTAAAACCTGGAAGGGAAATGCACTAGCAGAGCAAAAAAATGTTCACTCCATAAATTATAGAAATATGTCTTAACAGGGTGATAGCAAAAAGCACTGCCTATTCTCCTGTCTCCTAATTACCTGGGTGCATGCCTTTTTTTGGCTATCCCTGACTAAGAAAGGGCTTGTAGGTAAACACTGGCATTTCGGGGGTGCCATGAAATCTGGAAAAGCCTTTGGAAATTAGGATTGAGCAGTGGCTCTGCACTCGTGGCTGAGGTTGTCGGTGTCAAATCAGGTGATCACTACCAGAGCCTCAAGCCATGATGTGTCCTTTGCATCAGAGGTGCAAATACGTGCCCAAGACCACTCGCATTCTGTGTTGGTGCTTTATAAGGCTGTGGGATCACAGGGATTTTCTAGACTGGGCATCAGTCAGCAGACTGAGAGAAGACCCATATTGGGTTCATGAGAAGTCAGGTTTTGGCAAAGGCAGAGATCAGCTATCCCAGAGCAACAAGAGCATTGCAAGGAGCTAGAAAGACTTTTTAAAGTGTCAAGCCTGCTAGTCTGTCTTTGAAACACTTGTAATGAATTTGGGATTTTGTCACACTGTTGATTATTTCTAGTAGCTTACACACAGCTGATATTTTGCTTACGGCTTAAATCAGGGTCTGGTTTATATAACAGTAATTGTAGTTGGGGTTTTGGTGGCAAATACACATTTTCATTCTAGATGAGGGTAGAAAATTACTCTGATATTGGGTAGAATTGTCCCCTGGGCCACCTGGCTGATAGCTCCGACTTGAGTAAAATGGAGAAACTGTATGGCATCTCTGGTCTGCAGAGAGAAGAGGTGTTCCTCATTTCAAAAATGCTCACCTCAGCTATATGCTAGTCATATAGCACAACTGTGCTCCCCGGCTTTCTGCATTCTCATGATATTAGTGACCAGTCAACTGCCCTGGACAAAATGTAGCAATAAATCAATAGCCAGACTCCTTTAAAGTGGCTGAACTGTTATAAAGCTCAAGCTGCTTCAAGGGCTGGTTGACCTACCAGCCAGTCCAAAAACCCTCCAAAGATCAGAGCTGAGGATCAGATGCTGAAGATCACCAGATGTGCAGAAAGCTTTTACAAGTGGACAAAATGACTCCTGTGCTGTGTGGGCAGTGTCCAAGCTGAGTCAAAGCGTTGCACATCAAACAAAAGGCACAAGGAGACTGAGAAGAGAGCAGCAGTGCTCTGCAGGGTGAAGAGACATCTGCACCCCCAAGTTTTGGGGGTTTGAGTTCGGAGGTGCTGCCTGAAGACAGAAACCCTGCAAATCCAGAACCTTTAAGCACCTCCTGCTCTGGCCTCTCTCCTGGGGCCCAAGACCTCGTGTTTGTGGTGAGGCANACCTTTAAGCACCTCCTGCTCTGGTCTCCCTTCACAAGGTGCCTCTCTCCTGGGGCCCCTGATTAAATCCTGCCATCTTTGCTGGTTGTTAGGGAAGCACCTTCTTAGTTATGTCACACATAATGTTTAATACATTTTTTAAAACCCAATATTTTGTTCATTCTGTCGAGGGCACCATCTCTAAAGGCTATTTTGGTTTCCTGGAAAGGAACAGACCACGGTCAGGTCTCTCTGGGGTCGAAAGTGTTTTGAAGCTAAGAGGGTCCACCATGACCCCTTCATCAGGCCTCCTTAATGTCAACAACTTAGATCGCAGCCACAGCCTCGATTTTTATCTTCTCACCGGCAGAAACGCCGTGCCTCATGCCACAGCGGCCATCACTAGGCTTCAGAGTTAACAGTGCGACTGACGAGAACCCCAGCCCGTGCGGAAAGTGCGACAAGATTGGCAAGTTTGGGCCGCACCCGGGACGTTTTCTCTGCCCGCGGGGGCTCCGGGAGCGCCTGAGGCGATTCCCGTTCCCGCGCTCCCGGTGCGCCCCCGCCCCCGCCCGCGCTCCGCCCCCGGGGCCGCCCCAGGTACCGGCGGGGGGGCGGCTCCCGCCACGCGAGCAGCGGCCGCGGGACCGCTCGGCTCGGTTCGCTTTGCTTCAGTTCAGTCGGCTCGGCTCAGCTCGCTTCAGTTCAGTTCGGCTCGGCTCGGCTCGGCTCGCTCCAGTTCAGTTCGGCTCAGCTCGGTTTGGTGCGGCTCGCCCCGGCGCCGCCGTTCTTCCGCCGCAGGTAAGCGCCGCGGTCCCTCTAAGGGGGCTCCTCCCGCGCCGTCGGGGCTGCTTCCCTCGAAGGTGGCGGGGAGGGAGGCTGGCGGTGTTCCGTGCCTTATGGCTTCCCCACCCCACCCCGGGACCCACAAACTCCTCCTGCCCTCCTCGCACCGATCGTCGGGGCTGCCCCGGGCTCCGCGGGACGGGTGAGCGCCGGGTGGGTGCTCCGTGCCCCGAGGTGCGGTGTAACGGGCAGCCCTCGGGAGCGGCGGGGCGGAGAGGGCAACAGCAGTTCCATCGCTAAAATAAACATTTCCCAGCAATGAGAGGCGATATGATCTTGCCTTATCTCTAAAATACCCTCAGCCTTGCGGGGAAGGAGGCGGGAGAGCGGGGCCTTCCCGGCTGTTCTCCAGCTGGTGCGCAACCCGCCCGTCACCGCCAGCCCGGGCAGTGCCCGGCTCGGCTCGGGGGGAGCAGGGGCCAAGAACCCAACTCGGCGATGGAAAACTGCCGGGAAACGCGGCACCCGCTGTCGTCGTGGCTGCTCGGGGCAGGGCAGGGACCCGCTGCTGCCGGCCCGCAGAGCCGCCGGAGCCGAACAGCCGGAGGAGCGGACTCGCCCGTACCTGCACTGCCCTTACAGCCCCGGGCACCGCGCCGGGCCAAACGGATCCATCTTCTAATTTAGTTCACAGAAAGCAGAAACTCTCCGGTCTGTCCAGTTTATGCTGTACAAAACGCATGTGGTGTTTTTTTGTCACGCGTTCTGGGACGGCACTTTGGCTCTCTCCGTGCTGGCCAGCAGCCCGGCAGTGGCGATGATGTGCGCGGTAACACCAGCCCGTGGGACCGCAGCGGTATCGCCAACACCGGCACCGGTGGCTCCACCTTTTTGCCTCCCAAGGTTCTGTCTGCACGCTGTCCTTTCCTTCTTACAAGCAACGAGGTGCTGTGTGCTTGTGCAGTGCATCAGGTTGATCTGACCTAAATTAAGTGTAACTTGTCAAAAAAAGAGAAAAAAGAAAAAAAAAAAAGGTGTGGGAGGATAGTTTTAACATGGGTTTTCCCATCTCCTGTACATACAAGACAATATAAGACCGTGGTCTCAGAACATGTTTCTGTGAAATTCTTTGGTGGCAAATCTGTTTTTGACTTCTGCTGTGTTTCCCATCACTTATTCTTCACCCAGTGCTGTGCTCCCGGTTGTACAAATAATAGTTTGCAGGGCTTCAGAGTTGTCTGGATTAGCTCTGTGTCCAAATAACATTCTCTTGTGAACTTTTTTTTTTCTTTTGCCCCCCATCCAAAGGTAAAAATGTCACTGGAACTATAATTTTAATCTGTGTGTTTGTAACTGTATTCAGATCATGGGAGCACTGGTATTGGGTTAGAGAGGATACAAATTGAACCCATACTCTGCTGTATGGAAGTGTGTAACTAAAAGGCTTTTATTTCTTATTATTTGTGCTTGCTATCCTGGAGGTGGTTGGATATGCATTTACTGGGACTTCACTGCCTTCAGGACAGTTTTATCAGAACAATTTATAGTATAAGTCAGAAGAGAGACAAATAATCCAAATTAAAATCAAGCATGCTTTGCAATTTTGAGAAAATTGTGATGCTCTCTTTGCAGACCTAATATTTTTTCAGGTGACAAAGTGAGAAGACTTATCAGCTTTAGGTTTTAATAGCAGTAGTTCTTGTGTGTAGCAAAGCAATGCATTCAGTATTTGTTAACATGATGGTTGCCATGTAGTAGTTACATCAGCTACGTAGTTCAGAGATGGTTTTGCCTACCTTCATTTTCATGTGTTTTCATGCAGCTCCAGTTTAAAATGTGCAGGTCACAGCATCATAGTGCAGGGTCTTGCATCATGCTGGCTGGTTGTAGTGCCAGGGAAGGGCTCTCATGTCCTCTTGGCCCTCCCCAATAGGTACATGTCTCCTCTTTGTTACTGGTTAGGCTGAAGAAGTAGGGTTTTTTCAGGCAGTTCTCAGTGGCTAACGCTGATAAATGTCCTGAGCTGGTCATTTCAGGTATGCTTTTTGCTGTAAAAATGTATCTTGTGCCTTCAGGTTCTGCATATTTAGTGAGCTCCTGGAAATGTGTGCTTAGCTTAGTGCAGTAGTGTTTGATATTTGAATAAATAAGATTTATGTTTGGAAGTATTAGCTCATTAAAAAATGTGAAGTGTGAGGGTGCTAGTTGTAATCCCAGTTAGCAGGTGGCTTCCTTTGCAGCATGGAAGAACATCATAGCACAGAGAAATAAATTAACTTATTCATCACTGATTTTCTGCTTGGAAGAGGAGGATAAAAGGCAGCAAATTAGACTTCTGCACTGCAGAGGCATCCTGAGCTGGCCCTGTCTCTGTGTGACTTTGGTGTGCAGGTGGTTTCTACAAGACAGTTCCCATCTCTGCTCCCTTGATTTGGTGAGGACAGCAGCTTGTTTTTACCTTTCAGTGAAAGGTTTTTAGACCCAGTGATGCAGAAAAGTCTGTAACTGTCTCCTGCTCATTGGTGGAGGGGTGTCTACCTGAATCCAGCTCCAGATAGGGTGAGTGCCATCATATGCCTGAACTTCCCTTATCTTCCACCACCATGGGAGGCTTTCTCCATGGAGGGCTGTAACCCAGTGCAGAATGTAGCTGTGCCCTGCCTTCCAGCAGGAACTCACTGGTGTCTTGTAGCAGAGCTGGTACAGATTCATCTTGTGTGATGCTCTGGGAGCTTTCATGTCACTGCTACTTCTGTGTATTCAGCAGTGAGGAGCTCGGAAGTACTTCACTGTTGCCAGTTCCTTCCTGAGAAAGAGAGGTAGAACTGCAAGGCTGGAGATCCAATGAGAAGGGGACTGAATTCCGGATTTCTGTTGTGTGGGCCATGGCTGCAATGTTTGTGACAGGAAGGAAGGGCTTTGAAGATGGTGAGTTTTGTAACAGCCATCAACCTCATCAGTGTGCACTATTCTCTGGGACAGGGCTGGATTCAGCCTCAGCTTGCAGTTCTGCAGACCTAGAAACTGGCTGGCTCCGGGATTCCAGAATTCAACAGAATATTCAGGGAATTGCAGAAATCTCTCCATCCACGGGAATTGCAGAAATCTCTGCACCCGCCCTTTAGGGCATAGGGAAGATAAAAATCTCCTCTTCCTTGCATCCTCTGGGAGAGAGCTGAGCTAGGTTCAGTTAGTGGGTCCTCTTGAGCAGGAGAGATTTTTTTACTCTTAAATATTTTTCCCTGTATTTTCTGGAGTAGTGTGCCTGCCAACAGGCATGGAAGCGTGTGATAGAGTGGCAAGCACTCAATGCTCATAGAAGAGAGTAGAAAAGTGGAAACATCTATTTCTTTAAATTTTTTTTTGGTCATTATAATATTAGAGGGACTAATTCCTCTTCCTGAGAATTTTTTTGTGGCTCTAAAATAGACTTGGAGGATGTTGAATGTTGTGCAGGAAATGGGAGAGGCACGGCTTGGTGTTTGACTCAGGGAAATCTTTCAAAGAACAGTCGAACCAAATGTAGTTGTAAAGTTAGATGGCAAAAAAGTGGTACCTGCTGGTTCTTGACTGTGTTCCACACCCAGCAAGTTCTTAAAAACCCTTTAAAAGCTGTTTTTAAAGCCTGTGTTCCCAGCTCTAAATGGGTGATGAAAATAAATAGCCACTGGCATTGCTTAGAGATTTTTATCGTTTGGTGATCATGCATATATTGAACTTTTTTACAGCATGTAAATTCCAGAACAAATCCACTACAAGGATCTTCTCATAAGACTTCTGGACTCATTAATAAATGAATTTTATTAAAGATGAAGCTCTCAAGATGAAGAGCTCACATTTTTAAAGTAATGAACATAGACTTTCTGTGTGGAGAGTTTAATTATTTTTGTTCCAGATCTGTCAGTTGAGTGGCATTTAGATGACACCTCGAAATCAGGCTCTGGACAGTACTGAAGAGTGAGCCAGGGGCTGTCACAGGGAGCAGCTGTTGCAGAGGGCAGGGCTGTGAGAGCAGGAGGAAATGTAACTGGTACCAAAAAATGTGCAATACTTTGGGCAAGACCGAGCTGCTGTTGTGTTGCCAAGTGAGGTGATTGTCAATTGTGTGGATCCTGAGAAAAGATTTGTCTTTGATTCAAATTCTAGGCCCGGAGTAGGTGGCTGCAGCCTGTTATTTACATAAGGTTTGAGTGTGCCCATGTGTTTTGGCAGCCTCCACAAGGCAAGACAATGTAAGTCAGGATGACAAATGGTGCTGTACCCTGCCTTACTGGAGAGGAAATGCACCAGACACAAACTTGGCCTTTAGATTGTATTAGCCATGAAAAAGACATCTATGTTCTATGACATTTTTCTGCTCTGAACTGGAATAATTATTACTTTAAAGCAGATATTTTTGTGTAGATGTGCTGTAAGTTGCAGATGTTTCCATGTCCTATTGCAGTTGTCTTCGCAGCAGGGTAGACTTTGATCCAGGCTTTGTGCAAAACACCCGTGTGTACAGAGGGATTTCAGCTGCTTCTTGATTCCGTTTGCTTTGCTGCCTTTCTTCAGGAAATGTATAATCATTCCTGTCTAAGGTTTTCCATCCACTTGTGAGATTTATCTGGAACTTTAATTTTAGATTAGTAAAGATAATCTCCCTTTAATAAACTTTAAACTGATGGCTTCAAATGTTTGCTGTTATCTTAATATCCATCACTAACCCAAGCACTGTTTCTGTTCTCTTTGTACACTACAGGACTTTCCCCTTTACCTTCAGTGGAGGAAGCTCAGACCTTACACAGCACTGTGCTGCCAGCCTAACCTGCCCACCCATCATTCCCTAAACCAATATTCTTACCATCTTTATCATAATCATTGTAATCCTTTTGCTTCTACATCGCAGGTTCAACAGTGTGACCACTCTCTTGATTCATATACTCACAGCAAAGCCTTCATCTCTCTCATGGATTATAGATCTAAATTGGTAACTATCGCTTGCTTGCAATGTTTATTAGCAGTTATGTTAATTGCTCATACTCTGTTTTCTGCTTCTGATAAATCTCTCTTGTAGAACAGCATTTGGATAAGAGTCTCTAAGGTCATGGCCTTATTTCCTTTATGAGCTTTATCCTTAGGACAGAACACATTGGCTGTAAAAAAATTCATTTGCTTGGTAGAAATCTGCTTCAGAACTGAACTTGATTTCTGAAAATGAAAATAGTGTTTACTTTCCAATGACAGAGCTCATAAAGGAGTGAGTCTTTATAATAGAAAATTGACATAGATGTGTAATTTTGGAGCTAGAATACTTTTAACTTAGATGCACTTTCTATGACTTTTTGAGGAAAAAATGCACCAAGTGTTAATGCTTTTGAGAAGAAGTTATGTTGCACATTAGTAACAGCTCCCATGGGTTACTGTAGAGATACCGAGATGTGGTTTCATCTCATCCTCTCATCTGCCTAATTAAAGAAATGTATGTTAGTGGATGATGATGAAACAGTTAAACCTCCACATTTAAATTGTTACTGGCCCTAAACAACACAAGACAATGATAGGAAATTACGGTTTTGGCTTTAAAAATGAAGCATATTAAAAGATGTTTTTATTGCTAGAACTGCCCAGAAGTTGTAATATAGAGAATACAAAGGTTTATAACAAGTCGAATTTGCAAGTGTATCTTAGGGTATAGTTTGAATTATAAGTTGCATCAGTGTGACCAGGTTTTGTGGTTGACTGGGGTGACTGACAGCAGAAAAGTAGACTCTTTCCAAAATACAGACTTCTTTCTTGTATATTGTTGTGAGAGAGAATGGGATGTGGAAACAGCATGTCTGTGAACACACCTGTGTGGTTGCTAATCAAGAGACATGTAACCTTCCAAGGTAATGATTGGATTTCTTGTTTCTTGTCTGTGAGAGCATAGTGAAGAAGAGCCCTCCATTAGTTTGTAGCCAAAACCATAAGGGCTGGCAGCACTGAAAGTCAGCCTTAGCCCTTTTTTTCCTGGCAATAAATAAGATGGTGAGATACATCAGTAGATTTCCAGCCAACACTTTAAACTTTCACTGAGGTTGGCTGTAGGCAAAAAGTGTTGCAGAGCAGGGGTTACAGTGACCACATTCAGTAATTCCTAAGCACAGGAACACTTTGATGTTTTGTGTTGTGCTAGAAACCAGTTTGAGTCTTCACCATGACGCTGGTCACAAATTGAGGAGCACAGCTGTGTGGATCCATCTATGTGACACATTTCAGTGAGCACTAAAAACAACAAAGGCTGGCTTCCCATGGAGGTGTCTTAGGGCAATAGGAGTTTTTTGTTTTAAAATTCATTAGATCAAAATAGAAATTAAAGGCAGGAGAGCCACCTTGACCTAGGATTATATTCTTTGGTGGCTAATAAGCTCTGATTAAGATTTTATTGCTTTAGAGCACTTGCAGCATCCTGCTCTTATGTGGCTTCTTTGTCTAATAAAAGATGAGCTCACACTGCAGGCTTTTTCCTCAATAGGGAAATAATAATAAGGTATCTCAGAGCTACGAAACTGCCTATTCCCACAAAACTAGTTGGAAGTGGCTGTGTTTGAGACCTGGCTTCCGTTGCTAATGCACGTGGGGAAAAAAGATTGTCAATATTGCTCTTAGCTACAAAAAAAAGAGGGCTACCCAGGCAAAGAACTAAATGATCAAAGGTCTCATGCTGAAGTGTTCTCAAGGACAAGCTGATTGGCAGCTTTTTCCTCTCCTGTGTAATGGGTTTTATGTCCTGTAGCAAAATCTTTCCTGTATAAGTATTTTATTGAAGATTAGTCCAGGACCGTCAAAATGGAAACAGTCATGAGCCTCTCCTTTGCCCTCTGTGCCAGCTGTATTTGACCCAGTCTCCTGTAACAGAACTCTCCTTGGGCTGTGCTTGTGTGAAACAGCAGAGATGCTGCTCTGTTTGGAGCCACCCTAGAAGAGCATCTGTGGCTGTGTGCTCAGGGATCACACTGCCGGCTAAAAGGCCCTGGGCCAAGGAGAGAGGACAATCCCCTGGGAGCAATGACTGTGTGAGCCTACAGGTGATTTGGACAGGAGCTGCCTGACCTCAGCGTGTTGTCTCCATTTCCCTGTGCTGCAGAATCTCCTCCAGGTGCTGAGGGCCTGCAGGAGATGTGATTTTGTGGACCTTTCTCTCAGTAGCATAGCAACTGCTACCACTTCCCACTGCTCTGTCCCCTCTGCTTGGCTCCCTCAGCCGTGCGGGATCGGGAACTGAACCAACTTTACAAACAGCCCTGCAAAACACAAGAAGCTGTAGGAGGATTTATTTTTAGCTGGGATGTCTCTGTTCTCTGAACCACCTCTCTGCAGGGTCCTCAGGGCTAGCATGACTAGGGAGTGCTTGGAGAAGGAGTAAGACAACAGGTGGGGAAGAGAAAGGGAGGGGAGGGAGGACCAGGAGAAAGGTCTGCTGTTCCCTTGCTGTGGGATCCAAGCACAAATTCAGGAGCAGACCTGTGAACACTTCCAGCCCAAGTGCTGGTGGAGCACAGCTTCAGTAATGATCTGCCATGGGAGTCATAATCAGAAATTAGTATGAAAGTCCTTTCAGTTTCACTCTATTCACTAGAGGGGAAAGGGAAAAGTCAAATTTAAGCAAGGGGATGGAGTTTTCTTTAAAATTTTTGTGCTCTGATTGTCTCTGGTGATTCAAGGCACTGACCTGCAGCATCTTCAGCCAGCACAGAGGCCAGCGAGGGCTGTGCTTCTATGACAACAGCCCCGCGTTCTGGGCAAGTATCATTTGATCTTATTCTCTGTGTTGTGCTTCTAACAAAGCTGCTCGAGCTGGCCACACTCTGTAATTGCTTTTTCAGCTGAGATCTGAAAGTCACATTTGTAGCCAGGTAAAATTCTGATTAGAGCAATCTAGGAGGGTTAATAGAGGCAGCAGTGCTTCAGTTAAAAGATCAGCTTGGAGTATGAGGATGGCTTCTGGGAAGGCAGGGGTAGAAAAGAAGATACTGATTCCTGTGTGATTAGTGTAATACATCTTTGTTTAGGATCTGCCTCTGAATCTTTAAAAGACCAGGCTTCAAGTGATGAGGGTTTCTCACTATTTCAAGCCTGTGTGAGTGGAATGGAGAAATAGAGATTTAAATTCTTTTTTTTTCTTCTTTAGCAAGTGCACAAGTGTTGTCAATGGCATTTGTGGAGATTATAATGTGTATGGGGAAGATAAATTATTCAAATAGAGAATTTTCTGTCGTTCAGTGTGGTGATGGTACAAATCAACTAATCACCTGATTTGTAATTTTTGCAACTGAGATTTCTAAGGATAAAGAGGCAGACAGTGCATTGGCCTGAGTGTCTGAATGGAAGTTGGTCAGATGTTGAATTCCTCATTTTAGAAATTTCTGCTATGAACCACAACACATGGGTAGAAAAGCTGTTTTCTGATACAATAACGAGAAGAAAATTTGTGCTTGTGTTTTCTGGAATGCTTGCAAAGGACTTCAGTCTGACTGATGAGCAGCTGAAGTTCAGAAGAGAGTGTATCAGAATTGTGCTGTATCCTGCAAAGAAATACTTGTGGGAAGATTTTAATGCATTCAGTGCAGCTGTTCATTATTGAGCTACTGATAAATTTCTTCAGTAACTGCCCTTGTGAATGCAATCTGTGAACGAAATGTCTGCTGCACCAGCCCTTTTCTGTGTGAGAAAGTTGCATGTGTTTAATCTGAGATAAAATATTGTGCATATTGTACCGAAGTTTAAAATGGGTTTCTTTTGGTTTGTTTCCCTTCTGCTGGAAATTTAAGTTAAATTATCACCCCTATTTAAACTGCCTTGGAATACCATTTTGGTTTATAGCCGTGAATTTTGAACTGTTTGTTTGGGTTTGTTTGGGTTTGTGGGGTGTTGTTGCTGTTGCTGGTTTTTTTCAGTGAATGGGTGAAGTCCTGTGTGCAGGTGAGACCTGCTAAGAAGGAAGGTATTTGGGAACGTGCTGAGAGTAGACCTCGCAGTGAGTTTTGTTCCCAAAGGTGCCAATGAATTTGAGTTGAGGAGAAAATTAACTTCTGTGGGTGCTGGGTGAAGGAGAGACTTTGGTCACTGCTCAGTGCCTTCTGACTCTGCACAGGAGTAGCCCAGGCCCTGGTTTGGATGAGTAGCTGCTAATTAGACCTGTGCTGTCATTGCTCCAACTCTGCAACCCTGTGGCTGGTTATAAGGAGCCAAGACCTTTGCTTATTTGATGTGTGGTAGTTTCAAACAGCATGAGAGATTAAAAGTGTGGTACATCTGTTAAAAGGTAAAGTTTCTTTTCCCTCCTCTGTAGTAATTTGATTTGTATAGTTGTGTTCTGGACAACCAGAGATGAAAAGTCAGAGTCTTACTTCCTCCCACCAAGTGTCTGAGCAGCACACATTAGATCAGCCAGGGCTGCTCATGGCCCTTAATGATTCATATTCTGCTCTTGGTTTTTTTGTTTCTGAATCTAACAGGGGTAATTTATCCATTCCAAATGCTGTCTGCACCCCCACCAAGCCCTCACATTTTATAAAGTGCTATTTATTCCAATTGCAGTCTTAGGAGTAGATAAGTGTTGGATGGATTGAAAGTTTCCAGCTGAAATTCCTGTTTTTTCATCTTTTCCCATTGCCTATTTTTTTTTTCTTCTGTAGTGTTGAGGATGGAACTTTAGTAAGGATGAAATGGTGGTGGTGCATGCACTAGAAATGAGGATTTTCCACAGAAGTAGTAAAAGCAATTATTTAGGTTTATTTACCTTGGAGGCTGCTTGATGATTTGCACGGTTGGATGCACTGTCAAAGATTTTAGTTCTTGGTTGCAGTTTATTGGAGCAACAGAAGTGGCACCCTGCCACTGGAGTAAAGAATGCTGTTTCCCCATGAGTATTTGAACAATCTGCAGTAGCCATCTGTTATTCTGCTAAACACAAAGCAGTGCAACAGGTGTATTTCATGGGTTTGGAAGCCTTACCAGCATGAGTGAACAACTAAACAGGATTAAAGCCAGGGTTTAAAAGAAGATTTCAGAGTGTGCTCCTCTTTAGTCAGCAGATATAGTGGTTCTGACATTAGAAAGTGGAGAGATAACCTAAACATATGGTAGACAGTTAAGGAAAACAAATGCTGAACTGCTCTTAAATCTGTTCTTTTCCCATGTTTGTCATTTGTTAGATGGCTTCGGTAACGGATGCCAGATTCAGGCAGAAGGATACTTCAGACCAAAACTTTGATTACATGTTCAAGCTCCTGATCATTGGCAACAGCAGTGTGGGTAAAACATCCTTCCTCTTCAGATACGCCGACGACACCTTCACTCCAGCCTTCGTCAGCACGGTGGGAATCGACTTCAAGGTGAAAACAGTTTACAGGAATGACAAGAGGGTGAAGCTGCAGATTTGGGTAAGTGCCAGCATTTCCAAAGGTGCTTTATATTAATCCCAGAAAAGATGTGGTGGTGAAAAACAGCTTGTTGGGAAGTGGATTTTTGGGTTGGTGTAGGTGTTTGGTTGTTCATAAGTTCTGTGTGGCTGGACTTTTGTGTCCCTGCAGGAAACTGAGGGAGGTCTCTTTGTGTTACTGTCTTACTCAGCTGGTGAGGGTCCTGATGTGGCCTAAGCAGCTCCTCTACAGAGAGTGAGCTCTACACACAATCATACCATCATTTTATGGCCTCTACATGAGATATTTGTATCTTCCTGTAACTCCTGTACCTGCTCAGCAGCCCATTTCTGCCCATTTCTACCCAATTTCTGCCCCATCTAAGAGCTTAATCTTCTAATTGATCTACATATACTTGATTCATAATTCTTTATTAATTGCATTTAAATGTAAAATTATAGCAATCACATCTAGATTTTTTATTTATTGTGGTGATCTTGAATGATGAGGATCTAAAATGAGGTGGTTTTTTTGTACAACAGCTTCATGATTCATTTTATTTGTGTTGCTGCGTACAATGTACAACAAATTATTTAATAAAAGATCCTTTTCACATTGTAAAATCCTGACATTGAAACTAAGGTAAGCCACCTAATATGTAATTGATTGATTTTATTTAGGGTTTTGGCAATAAAAACGTTTTTACTTCAGGCCTGTAAGCAACTAAAGATGATTTCCATTTAGCTGGTCGTTCTGAATTTTGGAATGTGACATTTTCTAAGAAGTTCTGTAAAAGCAAGACAGAAATCTTGCTTATGAAAACCATAAAAGATTAGAGTTTTGTTCAAAGATATTGTGATTAAAGTGAATTAAGCAATAATATTAATTAAATCTTTTAGAGGTCTTTGGAGCAAAAAGAGCTTTAATAACCTTAAACTTCTTATGAAAAGAGATGTCAGGATTCCTCAGAGGGTGCTATCCATAGGACCTGTAATATTTGAGTTACCAACAACACTGTTGATTTAACATTTATTTTTAATAAAAGGTACACCTAAGTGTTGGACAGTTTCCAGAGTAACTTCTGTTCTATTCTTCTCTCTTTTTGCATGGGTCCCTGACATGAGTCATGACTCAAGGACCTTAACAAAAACACTCTGTGCCTCTATCAAAAGCACAGTACTTGAACTTGTTTGTCTGCTGCCTGTCCTGAGATCATATTTGTCATCTCAATGTATTCTCCAGGCTATGTGAAGTAGTAGTGGGGTCCATTAACTTTCCAAAACTATGGCTTCCTATGTGTAGGAGGAAAGAATTTTCAACACCAACCTGTCTTCCAATTACTTTAAAAAAATTATTAACAGCTGCTGTTGAGTTTCTGGGAAAGCAGGGCTCTGTGGCTCCATTGAATCCTTTACTCTGACTTACAGTTTTCCAGTTGTGTTGCCATTTTTTCAATTATGCTGCCCCCAAGCTTGGCATTAAGCCTTATCTGAATGAGATTTAATGTGAAACAAAGTGAATAAGGAGAAGGTACAAGTGTTTGACTTAACCACTTAAACATTTCTCTAAAATCCAGAGAAAAGCACTTCTAGGAACCTCTGATGTTCTCCACAGACCCAGGTTTTTTTTCAGTTCAGGGGTGCTTGTGGAGCTCTGAAGTGAGCACAGCTGTGGCAGACTGGAGGTGCTCAAGGGCTGTGCCAAATAAACTTGTTCTGCAAATCTCAAGGTGAGAGAGAAGTTTTTACTGCTGTGATCCAGAGAGATCAGTGATCAATGGGACTTTGTTTACACTGCCTGTGTCAAACAGAAGAACAGAATTTGGGTGCAGGAGCCAGCTGCAAAGAGTTCCTTGTGTTGTCTTAAAGCTCAGAAAAATTCCTGCTGCTTCAAGGGCCGAGCAGCTGCACGTAAAGACTGACAAATGTGTCAGTAAATGTCTCTCTGGCCTGACTCCTGGTTTTGTTTCTCCAGCAGAAGTTGATGAGCATTTTAAAGCCCGAGATCTTGCATTTGTGTTTGTGCTGAGTTTGAGGAAGTCTGTATTTTGTGAATCAGGATTTGACAAGCTGTCACATGGAACGATGAGAGGAGAGTGCTCCTCTGTCTGATTTTGGTGTCATTAGTGGGCCTCTTGCTTTGTTGACATTAACACCTCAATCACCCAAACTGATATTTTAATAATCAGTTGTGCTTGTGACTAAGCAGTCTGGGAAATGATCTGCTTTGAAAAGACTTGAAAGGAATTTCTCTTTAGCTTGAGAGGAATGGGACATTGCAGAGATATTCATGATGGTTTTAAGGTAGAATGACAGCACTGCTGCTGCAAATGGAAAAAGTAAAATGGTTCAGAGAGGGCTTTATGAAATAATGTTTTGTTGGCTTTTTTCCCCCTTTCTTTCAAGAACTCCAAGAGTTCACTGTCAAGAGCAGTTGACTGTGTTTTAATTTCAAATATTTTCTGTCTTGTTTAGGAATGGTAGTGTTATGTTAATAGAATAAATTAACTTTATTGAGAACATTCATTTTGTAGTTGGATGAGGACTAGTAATTTAATATCTAATTAAAAACACTACTTACATAAATATATTCATATATTATATAGATATTTACATATCTATATAAATGCAATTCTTGGATTAGATTTTGTTTTATGCCTCTGCTATCTGTAATAATACTTTCATATAAAGCATCTTCCTTATGATTGGGTTGTAAGGAGCCAATTTATAATATCTCTCTGCATTTCTTGACCGAGTTTTGTGTTCCCAGAGTTGCTAATTACTGTTTACTGGAGGAAAACTATTACATTTTCAGCTAGCTATATTTTTTATTATAAATAAATCTCAAAGGTAACATTATTATATTCTTAGCAAATGCAAACAGTTAATACTTAATGCAGAGTTCAGGTTGCCTAGCAGCTAGAGAGGGCCACTTTGTCCAGATCCAGATGGAAGCAGGGTGAATGAATAAAAGTGATTTCACTTCTAGGTAAGAGCAAGGTGAAATTTCTTTTTCTCCCTTCTGTGCATTTATGTGTCTATTGCTGGTGAGGAATAATGGTGGTGAAAAAGACAGCAGAGCTCCTGAGCAATGTGGCATCGAGGGGAGCTGCTGGGGGGCAGCCTCTGGCCCTTAGTGCTGGCCCAGTCTGGGTTCATTTCATGAACTCTTTGCAGTCACATAAATTAACTGATAGAAAATCATTGGCTGGATACAGCCCTAAACACTTGCACACCACCCAAAACATACTTTGTGTGAGGAATTTGATTGCATTTCCATTATACTCTTGTGCAGCACCCTACACAAGGGACTCTCAACATTGATGTGATTAGTAATAAACATAACTAAATTCCAGGGTTTGGCAGCTGATATTACAGTTGAAACTCCTTTCAACCCCCCTTGCAAAAAGCAACATTCAACTTCAAGTTAAAAGGCAGAAAGGCTGTGATGTTCAGACAGAGGCAGCATATTTAGACTGCAGTATGATTTTTCCTTTAAGGAGCTGTTTATCAGAATTAAACTGCTAGGATGAAGGTTTTTCCTTCTCATTAACAAGAATGTCTCTGTGGCTTAACTGCTGAAACCTGTTGGGGTGTGAGATTAGCTGTAGTGGATGTCTGAAACACGTGCTGCAGCTCTAAGGCACAGCTGGGGAGAGGCTATGAAGCAACATTGCTCTGGGTTTTTGGATCTTTAAAACCAGAAATATGACAACTGCTAATTATATTGAATGGCAGTTACCATTACAAACCAGAAAAGTGTAAACCACAATACCCCCCCCTGCTGTGTAGCTGTCCAGAAGGCAAATACACAGTGTTTTTAAAAGCTTTTTGTATCAGACATTGCCTGGATGACAGGATGATCTTGAGCAGCTCGCCTCTTAGGGAAGGGATTCAAGGAAATAACACTGGCAACTGAGGTTTTTTTTTCTTTTTTCTTTATTCTTTTTTTTTTTTTTTTCATTTACAGGAGGTAAAATTAGAACACCATCATATTTGATTGTAAATTTTAATGTTAATTGCACACTTAACCAAAAGCTAATTATGCATTTCAGATGAGAGTAATCTATTCCCAAGGCAGCCTATTCCTGTCATGGATTTGCTAAGTTCCTTGCAAGCACTGACTTCAGGCTTGAATGCTTGCACAAAACTTGTTTCTAAAAATAGAGATAATAAGGCTCAGTAATTAAATATATAGATGTGATAGTGATGTGTGTCTCTAAAGCACTAATGGTCCTGATTCTGCTTTTATAGACTCACAGTTGTTGTGAAATCCTCTGGTTTTCTGTTTAGATGAAGAATTAAAATGGAGAAATTCATGATAGTGAAAAGAACAGGTTGATCCTTGTAAGGGAGTCAAGGATTACATTTTATTTGCAGCATTAAGGAGTTCCTGGGTCCCAGGAATGAAAATCATTGTGGTTGAGTGGATGTAAAGCACTGCTTCTCATGCTGAAATACAATGCAGAATATTTGACTGGAGAAGAGAGGCAATAACAGTGTCTGTAATTCAATTCCAAGGTCTTGGTTATATCTCAAGTAATAATACTGCTTTGAGAAGAACTTGGTGCTCATGCCACTCTGAATGGGCTTTAAGATTAGAGTTGCAAGGGTGATACAAAGGAGAGAAATAAGAACTTGACAATAAGACCCTGATGGGTCAGTTACCCCACTCACTATTGAATTTATTGGACAGCCTAATCTTGCTGAGCAGGGCATTGCTGTGTTTGCAGTCAAACAGTTGACATGGAGTGTTTATTTCTGTTTATAGTTAATCACCTCAATCTCATTGTTACCTCATTATGACTCTGCATTACAGTGAAGGCCAAATTCAACTTCAGTCTAAACTCTGTTACCACTGCAGTTATCCCTACTGACAACACTGGATTTGCTCTCACTGCAGGTGTAGTATCCCTCTTTTTGCTCCATCTTTGCAGAGTTGCTGGGCCCTTGGAGGCCTTGTTTTGTACATTTCAGTAAAATGAGACATGCTGTGTTCAGAGGTACCAGGCTGTATCCAGGGGCAGTGTCAAGTATGTGTTTGTTGATAAAGAGCTGTTGGTAGTTCAGACTTGGACCTCTCCTAGAGAAAATGGACCACTGCTGACTGTTTGTCCAGTAGAGGAAAAGCTGCACACAGGAAATTTCAAGGGAAATTATTCACTTGATGTAGTGAGGCAGTTGAGGTTTGAGAAGACAAATGAATTGCTTGCCTCTTGACGATTTGAATTTAATGCTTTTTTACCAGAAATTCAGAATAGATATTTTGTAGTCATTTTATACAAGGTCTTAGACTCATGTGCCTCAAAACCCTTTCCTGTTGTCCTTGTCTCATCAGGATCACCCTTATTATGATTTTCCTTCACAATTTTATCTTCTGCATAATGACTGGGTATATTCTTTACTTAAATATGCTGGGTGGCACTGTGATCAGTTGTGAGGTAACACAGTGGGTAGAATTTATGAGTCCTCATAGTGTTTGTCTCAAGGGAGCATGTACTTAAACTGTGTCACATTTGGTCAGATGAGAAAATAAAACTACTGTGCTTACTCACTTTTAGAACTTTCATGCTGTGTGTTGTCTACTGCAGTGTCATGCTTATGCAACACTTGAGTACCTGAATGGCCGATTTTAGAACTGAAAAAGGAAATCTAAACCCCTCAAAATATTTTTCAGGTGTGAAAAATTGTACCCTACAGCACAACTGGAGTACCTAGGAATTTAGCAGCGTGAAATGTGTGATTTATTTTCTGTTGTCCAGCTGTTCAACATCATCCTGATTCATTTAACAGCATGAACTGAGCTCCCAGAGATAAGATTTTCTGTAATCTGTTGCATTGAAGGCATTGGACTCTGCAGATAGAAGGAAATATTGGTGAGAAGTACCAGAAACTGGACAAAAAAGCAGCACGTTTCTGCAGTGTGGAGAACTGGAGGCCTGTGGTTTACTGGTTAGGCTCTCCCATGTGGAGAACAATGTAATGTTTACCAGGGGATATTGATCTCAACCCAGATTTCTGGCTGCCCAGCAAACACGAATGAGAATGACAAAGTAGGAAACATAAATCCTGTTTGGGGTGAGATGTATCTTCTAATAGCAGCCTAGCACTGTGCATTTTATGGCCAGGGGTCACTCCACTGCAGGCCAAAAGTGTATCCCAGTGTATCCTCCTCTGCTTCTGCCACAGTCTGGGTTTGCAGCATTGCTGAGATGTTCCTCCATCCAAATGGAGCTGCCAGTCCCAAGTGTCCTGCTCAGCTCTCCCATGGCATCCTGTGCTTCTGTTGTGCACTTGCATCGTGTTTGAAAATTCCTCTGGTATTGCCAGTTCTGCTTTGCATCCAGTTCTGTGCTAATCAGATACTCACTGCTTCACTACTAATTTGTGTTAGAAACTGAAACAGGAGGTGGCAGGAGTGATTGAAACTTGAGGGGAGCAGGTGTAAGTGCAGCAGATAAACACTGTGTTATGAGCTGCTGTGCTTCATTAACTGAAGTACCTTCATGTGATATATGACTCAAGTGATTAAACTTTGTGTATTACCCAAAGAAAGCTCGATGGTGGTATTTTCTCAGCCAGATTCTGGCTGGTTTGTCTCCCTGACAAACTGATCCAGACATCTACAGCAGTGCTAGAGGGTAAAGTCACGGCAAGAGAGCGGCGTCTGTGGATCCCTGCGTGCTCCTGGTGCTTCCAGGTTTTGCTGTCCCTCTGCTTCCCTTGCAGCCAGAGCAACAAAACAGAACATGCAGGGGACCTGTGCATAGGATGTTTACGAGGCAGAGCACTCACCCTACTGCTGTTCCTGCTTTTGCATGTGTTTATTCAAAGGTTCTCCTGCTGCTGCCCCTCTGTGGGTCCCTGGGTCGGCGCTGCCGCCGTGGCAGTTGTGAAGCTGCTGCGTGTTCCAGTGCCATGGTAACTGCATCCTGCTCTGCTGGCTGCCAGCAGGCACCGAGCCTGCCCAGTGGTGAAAGGAAGCAAGTGCTCCAAGTGCCAGACCGTGGTAGAGTGGCATGAGTCAGCTTTGATAAGTCCAGGTGAAGCTCTTTACCAAGGACTGCAAGTCTCCTTTTTTTTTTTTTGAGGGAAGAAAGAGAAATAACCCCCATCAAATATGTTTTGGATTGTTATTTTTTTTTTTAACCCTAAAAGGCTAAAAAATGTGTTTTCATTGGAATTACCACCGAGTGCTAAATTGCTTTCTTACTCTGCAGTTTAACCTCATGCTGTACACATTTCTGTAAGGCTGTGCCACTTTTCCCATCATTTTCTCTTTTCTCTGTGTTGTGCACCCCAGCTTGCTCTTGGAGGGGTTAGAGAGCACCTTTGCAAACTCTTTTGTACTAACTGCAAGGTGAGTTCTTTCAGAGTACTGTCATAACAACGTTTTAAATCATGGAGTTGTGCCTCAGAGTGAGCAAGTAGAGCTGGGGAAAAGTGAGGAATTCTTGTTTGCTTTTTGCAGAGGAAATACTCTGACTGTGCTGAAGCACACAGGTGCATCACTTAATTACATGGAATAATAACACTGGAAATTTACAGCAAGCAGGGGTAATTAAGAAATGCATTTTTCAAGTCTTTTATGTAAGAGAGTGGAATGATGGACCATAATAACTTCTATGCCTCTGTTACCCTCTCTTGGCCCTTACTGGGTGGCAGAGCCACAGCACTGTGAGGGCTGGCACTGTGACAGCAGTGCAGTGAGGCACTGAGGGGAGGCTGTCTGAAAGAAGGAAGGCTGTGTTCAGTGCAGCATCATGGGGCTTGCATCAAGCCTGGCTTAGCCAAAGCACAGCTTCAGCTGGCTCTGCTGAGTCCTGCCTCTGGCAGGTGAGGGCAGGCAACTCCACTGTGCAGTGCTGATGTGTCCCAAAGGCAGCAAGAGAGTGCAGTGAAAACTGGGGCAAGACTTGTGTAGAACCAAAGCAGGACCATGAAAAGAAAAACCCCCGTGACTTTAATGAAATCATTAATTACAGTGGAAAACAGCACCAAAGAGAAGTGCTATAAACACTGGCCTGCAAGGAGTGGCCCTGAGCAGCAATCCCAGGAGAGCTGGAGAGGTGGAATTGCTGTCACAGCAGTGTCAGTCTGTGTGAACTCCAGGTGCATTCCAGCCCTCCTGCTTGGAGGATGGTTGGTGTATGGGTTTCCTGAGCTGTGGAAGCTGTGTGTGTGCATTTGGCAAAGCACTTCAGCCTGTTTTTGTGCACCCTTCCTCACCAAACCCCCTCCCTAGGTTGATTTCGTAAGTGAGAGCGAAGCAGAGAAGGGACTTGAATGGGTTGGCTGATTATGGAGATTCAGAGCTTCAGATGAACAGTATTTCTGTACTGATGCTCATTCTGACTGCTGTGGTGTAATTATGCACATGCTGCAAATCCATACCTGTTTCAAGTGCCTTGAATCCTAGCTAAAATGATCTTCCCTTTTAGAAGAATGCCCTTCATCTTGAAAATAGCATGCAGGAAGAGCCACTACTGCAAAGATATTAAATGAGGTAAATCCCTGAGAACTGCTTAGTCCCTCTTGAATTTTTGGGGGATTGGAAGGGTAAGATTAATAATTTCCTTCCACTTGTGCTGGTTAATGATTTTAGGGAAAAGCAAACTCTTGCAAGGGAAGAATCTGCAAAAAATCCTCCTCTATGATGTACTTTCTACTGTTCTGAGTTGCACATGCCATAGCAGCATATCCAAAGCTGTGGCCATTGTTCCAAAATCTCGGAAATGTTTGAAATTACTTCAGTTTTTCTGCTAAAATTCTGATATAAATATGTATAGTATTTAGTATTCTAGAGACTGCAAGAAATCTAAAGGGAACAAATTCAGTAAAAATACACCATTATCATAGCAAAACTATGTTTTCAAAAATCTTTCACCTAAATCTGGAAGTGGTCTTGGTCTACAGGATATTTACAGCTTTGACACGAAATGTCACCTGAGTGAGTGGAACTGGCAGAATCTGGCTGAAAGTTGGACACAGCAGCACCTTTGCCTCAGGGCAATGTCAGCTCAAAGTGATTTGTCAGTTCCCCCATCTGCAGCAGGGGCTGTGGGAATCCTCTCTTGCCCACCTGGCTGGGACACCAGGAAGCAGTTGTGTGTCAAAACCTGATGTTGCTAAGTGATGGCCAGGTAGCCACCTGCCTTAGCATTTACAAACCCCCAGTGCTCAAACAGAAGGAAATTAATAGCTTTATTTTCCATTAACTGTGTGCAAGGTGTTTATTCACTCTGGTCCTGAAAGTATCAAACATGTGCATCCCTCTTACTCCAGCTGGAATCTTCAGAGTTTTCAAGTCCCTGGGATGGCAGCTGTTTATTCTGCCTGAGAATGCATCCTCCAAGTGATGTTGTGTTACTCTGTAGCTGTGAGAGACAGTGTAGTTGGTTTGATATAGATAAAAAAAAATACAGACTTCAAAAGAAAAACAACCAACAACCCAACAAAAAGCTTGATACAGAACCAAACTGCTTTTTGTCACCTAATACAAAGGCAGAGAAGAGGTGGTATTTGCTTTGTTGGTTATAATGTCAGAATCCATGCAACAGCCCTCTTGATTTTTCTGTCCTTTTTCTTTTTTTAAACTACAGCCTATGTGGCCAAGAAGAATTGTAGCATTGATTTGTCTTCTTATTTTATTTTTTGTGAAGAAAGCTGAGAATAAATCCAGACTATAAGATTTGCTAATCACTCTGGGACTGCTATGAGAAAATAGGAGAAGTAGGAGATCTTTCACTTCTTGTCTACTTATTTTACGGATATTTAGAAAAAAATTGATAAAGGTTTAATTGCCCTCATGCCACAGGTGAGTCTGCTGTGTTCTGCTAAAATCTGTCTGCTTAATAAAGTACTTGTTCAAAATAATCTCTCAAAGGGAGATGCTGAGTGACTTTTGCAGCCATGACTCATTGGATCTTCATTTTTTAAATGAAAAGATTCCCAAGACGTATTCATTTTAAGATCTCATCTATTAAATTCTTGATTAATAACAATAAGAGTATTAGTTTGACAGTGTGTCAAGGCTAGAGGGATTCATATAACCAGTGTTCTCTCTTCAGAACAGGAGGAATAGTTCATTTTTTCACAGGGAAGGGCTTGGCAAAGACCCAGGTTTGGAACTAGAACCCCTCAGCTGAGAGAATGGAAGCTTTCCAGTCGTGATCTCCCTGTAAGGTGCAATCAGGAATCCAGCTCCCCAAATGAATTGGTCTTCTCTTCATCCAGAGGATGTGGGGCACCTGTGTGTGTGCAGAGGAAGGGTCAGGGGTTTTCAGGAATGAAATCTGTACTGGCATCAGTGATTACTTCCTTCTCTTAAAAAATGAGCTCTTCCTGAGTTTTGCAGTTCTGCCCAGCACATGTGGCCCTCTGAATTTGAATTTGAATTGGAGCAGTTTCTAGCAGTGCCTTCTGACCCCAGAGAAGCTCTCTTCCAGAGTCAGGAGTGTGTCCTGTGAAAAGAAGTGTCCTTTCTTAGGAGTCTTGGTTCTCAGCTTTGGCAGTCCCAAAGTGTCACTCAGTTTCCACAGATAGCTGCAAAATCCTGTAAGTTAAACTTTGCTCCTATGATTGATCTCTTCATTCACTCTGAGTAATGAATGGAACAGAAAATTGTGTTTCTTTGTTTTATTGAGTAATGAAAGAGAAAATTGTGCTTCCTTTTCTAAACAACCATTGCCAAAAATAGCACCTGACTATATTTTGTCTGTCTCTTCTTCCTTACTATTATTTTACTACACTAAATGCAATCTTTTTTTTTTTTTCCCCCTTTGGATTTCTTTCCGTCTTTGTGCCCTGAAGCTGCAAACAGCAAATTTTGTGAGTCATATAAATGTTCTGAGACATCAAATTAAGTAGAAACTGGAGAATGAGTTCTCAAAAGGTTGTGAATGCTGCTGACGTCAATCTCAGATTGAAATAAGAAAGAAGATATGGCTGGCAGATCCTGTGAGCAGGACTGTAAGCACACTTATGCTAATTCTTTTGTTGGAGGAGAAATTGTGTTTTTATAAATGAAGGCAATAGTCTCAACTGAAGACTTACCAGGCATTCATCTTAGTAACTAGATGATCTTGAGCTTTCATACTTTATGCTGAAATTTGCCTTCAGCAGATTCAAATGAAATTGCTTGGAAGTGACTGAAATGAGTGGCAGCATGCTTTCTGCTTTTTCAGCTTGTAATATAATTCAGTTTTCCAGCTCTGCTTCTGCAGAATTCCTCCTTCAAAGTGACATTGCAAAGTATGGGGTTTTCTAATGGACAGAAGACTGTGATGAACCTCTTTAAAGATTTTTCTTGATTGTCTCTGGCAGAGAGCAGAATTTTGAAAGTTGCAAGGAGTCATGGAAGTCAATATGTCTTATGACTTGTTTTGATAACACGAAACATTTATCTTGTAGAGAGCTGTTAGCAATACTGGTTTTGAAGTTAAATGCATGCAGATTGCATAACCATATTGATTTGATGGTGCTATTGAAAGTTCTTATAGGTGAGAAGAGTACAAGAATTGACAAAAGGAAAGGGATGCTTTTTTGTGGAAGCTACAGAGAAGATATTTGTTGTTAGCTTATCATTGCAGAATGTTTTTGTGTGTGCCTGTTTTGCCTTTAATAAGTACAGCAGTCCAGAATTGACAGATAACTGATGTACTTGTTGACTGCTTTATCTTACCTCCATTCAGATGGCTCACTGGAAGCCTGCATCCAATTTTTAATTGTTAGTGCTGCAGCCATCACTCTGGGTCTAGATGTGTTTTATCCAAAGATTTGTTTCNCATTGCAGAATGTTTTTGTGTGTGCCTGTTTTGCCTTTAATGAGTACAGCAGTCCAGAATTGACAGATAACTGATGTACTTTTTGACTGCTTTATCTTACCTCCATTCAGATGGTTCACTGGAAGCCTGCATCCAATTTTTAATTGTTAAAAATCACTCTGGGTCTAGATGTGTTTTATCCAAAGATTTGTTTCCAGTGGTGAAATAGGAGTTAAAAATTTTTAGCCCTTTTTCAAATCCAGCTGTCTTTTGGAGAGGATCTTACAGCAGCAGATAAAACAGTGCCAGGTTCAGAGAGACCAAAGTGAATTGAAGTGAGCCCAGAGGTATTGAAGGAGCAAGGTAATGTGATTGCTGGTTAACTGGATCAGGGCAGCAGAGGGAATGCCTCCACCAGGTATCTGTATTGCTGTGCTCAGGTGCCTTCCTGCTGCTGTGAAGAACTTTTTGACAGATTTCTGTGGGAAGTCAGTTTTCAGATTGGTGGCACAGCAGATACCTGGGTATGAAATATTGCAGTCAAGGCCAGTATGAAAATAAACAAGAAATATCCCTTCAAATGTAGAGATTAAATACAGGCTGGATTTACCTGCAGGTAGCCAGCAGGAGCTCAGTGGGAAAGTAATAAAGTGGGACTGTCTAGCTGGGTACCCAGTGCAAAATGTGGTTTTGCTTTGATGCTGAGGAGAGTGCAGGGGAAGAAGTTCTGGCTCTTGAAGGTTGTGCACACTGTTCTGTGAATAGAAATAACAAAGAAGAGCAGCCCCAGGGGCTGGTGCTGCTGCCAGCTCAGGGGTTTCAGGGCTCAGGCTTTTGTCACAGGCTCCTTCTGGAAGGGGGACCAAACCCCACCAATTTGCAGTGCTTTTTCTACCATAACTCCTTGGTCACCACTGAAAGGAAGAAGTAGGCAGTCATGACAAATAATATGGCTGAAAATGTGTCAGCCACTGAGATAGGAGATAACCTGTCTGATGTGCCTGCTGAAAGTAGAATTCCAAGACTTCTGACCAAAAATGATCCGAGATCATCTGGAAGTCACAGTGTACAATTTCACCAGTGAGGAAGAGACCTGTGAGGGATGAGATCCTTTTAATTACCTGTTCAGAAAAAAGTTTTAAATTGAGGGTCTATGGGGGATAAAAAAGGGTCTGGAGAATTTGCCTGATTCTGCATGGAGGAGGAAGAGAGGTTTTAGTGTTCCAATTATAGGAATATTTTAGTATTGCAAAGGTAGTCCACTACAAGCTGGTTTATTGGCAATTAAGTTAGGAAAGTGTTTCCCCTGCTTTGTTACTTACGTAAAGTTTTACATAATTATACTTCTCTGCAATTTTTTATCTATAGCAGAAACATCCTTTTCTGATCACTCTTTAGGTCAGAAGCTTGTACTGTTCAGGACAGGATGCTGAAACACTTCAGCTGCTAATCTGAGCTGGCATGGTGATTTCTTTACCCCATGGTGATTCCTCTACCCCATGGTGAATGAGCACAGAGACAGAGAAGCATTTCTGTTTCCTGAAGCTTCCTGTTTCTGATCAACCAGCATAAAAATTAATATCTGCTGAATTGATGCGGATCAGAATTCCTAAACAACTCTTCTCCCTCCAGCAGTGACACTCGATTATGTTTCTCACTCCTAAGCCTCTTAGAGGTTTAGCATTTATGAATCCCCTCTAATACTTTGCTTGACACATTTGGTTAGGCATATGACAGTGATTAGCTGAGAGAAAAACAAGTCATCTCATCAAGTACAAATTGAGGCTTCTAGCCAGGAGAGTGGAGAGGCAAGCAAAGGTTTCCTGCTGTTTGAAGTCAGAATAGAACAGGGCTGTTAAAATAACTGTAATGCATTTAACATAAAAACAGGCTGGGTGTCCACTTCCCAGCCAGTCCAGACAGTCCACCACAGCTGGTTTTGTGGAGGAGGGAGGCTGAGGACTGAGTGCACTGAAGAGAGATGGTTCAGCTCTCACCTGGTGCCTCAGGGGGCCGAGCACACTGAGGGTGTGTGTGTAGCTTACACTTGATACTGGTTCTGCAGCAAACTGGGATGAAACCCCAGCACGGGGCTCTGAAGGGCTGCCCACCCAGTGCCTCCTGGAATGCAGAGCAGGTGGTTTAGTGGGGAGGAGGCAGCCCTGGTGCTGCCTGGGGTGGTGGCTCCTGCAGCCCCTCGGTGCCCGCTTGCTCCCGACACTCCTGCAGAGAGGAATTGGGCAGTGGCTGGGGGAGGAGCTGCTCGGCCAGCCTGGGTAACCTTTCAGCAGCAGCTTCACGATGAAGGCTCCTAAGCATTCCTGCAATACCAATTATGTTAAGAAGTAGTTGGTATTGTAAGCAGGTGCATTCCAGCTCGGCAGACCTTGACAATTTGACAGCAGCCAGATGTTTAACTTGGTGGAGTAAGCCATGACTCGAAATACCATCATATAAATCTTGCAAATGGTACCACAGCTGAGCCTCTGGGTATGCCTGGAGAATTGTGATTTCTCAGAGGTCCTGTTTGATCAGAGACTGAGCTCTTCCTTTAACCCTTGATTAGATCCCACAGAGACAGCTGGTATTGTGATGCATCTCTAGTGACTAATTTCAACAAGTCAGTTAATTGCTCCTTTGGAGCTATACAGGGCTGGTTGAAAATAGTTAAATGTTGGTGTTTTAATGGAAATTGTCCTAATATTGCCATGAAATGGAGCTGCAGGAAGAAGCTTCCTACAGCTGCACAGTCTACTTTGGTGTACATTTCAGCCAGCATATGGTATGCTTTTGAACTGAACACATGGAGAACTAATTTGATTTGAGTTGATTGATTTTGATTACTGACATGAGGCTATGCTAATGAGAAACAATCCAGCATGTCTAAAAGATTGCTTCAATTTCTAACACAGCTGATATATGTTTGCATCATATGCATGAAAAGTAGGAGACAAAACGTTGTGTATTTTGAAATTTTTCTCAGTGGTTACTGGGTGGTGAACAGGTGGAGACACATTATTCTGATTGCAGCTTGACAACACATCCTTCTGCCAGAACAAATTAGGACTGATTGAATATATCTACCTAGGACAGGTGTAGTTTTTGCATCAGGAAATGGGCAATACTGGTAGCTGTAAAAAACCTTAAGCCATTTTTCAGGAACCCTTCTGCTGGGGATCTGGAGATGAATCTAAAAAGTTTCAGAAGGAGGTTGCTCACTAGAGGCATGTGGAGTCTAGGGGACCAGCTCAGACCAATGTCTTTGAAATTGGTTTGTTAGTTTTTGATTTACTGAAGCTTGTTCAGTTTAGATGTTTGAGTATGTGTTGCTCAGGGAGAAAAAAGCATAATATCATAGTGGAGGATTTTCAGAGAAGGGAGATTGTCAGATGCAACAGCTCAAACCTGAGGCTAGATACTTTTACTTGTGAGCATTCAGGTATAGGTAGGAAGCCCTGCTGTTGTTTTATGTGGGTATAAACCAGCCAAGGTATGAAGTGCTGCTCTTTGAAAAGAAGTGGAACTTCTTCCTTCTTCCTCAGTGTATTTATTCCTCTGGAGCTCTCAAACAGTCATATCAACTTAGGTAGATTGAGATCCTGCAAATGCTGAACAAACATGCACCACTCTAAATATACAACTTAATACCAGTGGAGCTGGTTGTTCTACCCTTCTGAATATGGATTGAAGTAAGAATCTTTCCAAGTGGGCAGTAAATGAAGCTGAGTCGTAGCAAGTCAGTTGCTCTCCTTGTGAGACACTTAGAATCATGGAGTTGGTAAGGTTGGAAGAGACCTCTGTGATGGAGCCCAACTGTGTGCCCAGCACTGCCAAGCCCACTGCTAACCCCAGGAGCCAAATCCACCTGCCTTTTAAATACCCCCAGGGATGGTGACTCCACCACTTCTGTGGACAGCCTGTTCCAGTGCCTGACCACCCTTCAGTGAAGAAATTTTTCCTAATATCCAATTGAAACCTCCACTGGTGCAGCTTGAGGGCATTTTCCTTTGTTCTGTCACTTTTTACCAGGGAACAGAGCCTGATCCCCCACCTGGCTACAACCTCCTTTCAGGGAGTTGTGGAGTGTGACAAGATCCTCCCTGAGTCTCCTTTTCTCCAGGCTGAACACCCCCAGCTCCCTCAACTGCTCCTCATCACTTGTGCTCCTTCCCCACCTCCCTTGGTCTTCTCCAGACACAACTGATATCCAAGCCCCAGAGTGATTTCCACCTAGCCAAAAATACCCACTTCATCAAAGAAGTATGAAATCTTATTTATATAAGAACATTAAATGATAATCCACCACATAGTCATTGATAGCAACTGATCTGAGTGACTTATGCAAATAATCACTATAGACACAGCTGCTGCAGGAGAGGAAAAAGGAGTGGGATGCTTTACAGCCATCTCTGTGTGGCATTTCTCATACAGGACTTGAGTAATCACACTGCCTGTGTGCAGCTACCCAAGGTGAGCCATAGAAACAACATTTATCTGAGTAAACAGGAGCCTCCTGTATTAAACCTGAGTTGGAGGAGGAGAGCTCTGCTTCTTTTCCCCCTGCTCCAGTGTTCTGCAGTGGGGTCAGACCTTCTGCGTGAGCACAAAACTATTGCTCAGGGAGAAGAAATTCACAGGTAAGATGAGCCCACAAATGTCAGAGCTGCAGTTGCTTTGTCCCAGAGCAGCTCCAAGGTGATCACAGTGTTTGTTGCACTGTTGGCAGCACAGCTGGCAGTGAGGCTGCTTTGGGACTCTGGATTTCTCTCACCTTTAGGCATTGTGATGTGTGAGAGGAGGAGATGGCACCCCTGAGAAGCAGAAAGTCCCACTGACATGTGACATGTGGCCCTGTTGCTAAGTGGGGTGTTCTCCCTGGGTACACAACAGCACAACCTGGCTTTTCTGCTTTTGCTGTGTGTTTTGCAGGAGTGATTCGTGGGATTTGGGCACAGTTGCTAAGATCAGGAAGAGGTTTGCTGGTATTTAATCTGCTTCTGTCAAGCAGAAGGGGGGTATCTCCTCCTGGAAGCAGCAGATGACAGCCTTGATGTGTCCATGAGGCAGTTTGTATGATATTTGGAAGGTATAGCTTGTCTGCTAACACCTGTCTTCATTCAGGTGGATAAGCAGATGGGCAGTAAAGGCTAATGAACTATACTCCATATATGAACCTGTTAAACCTAATTCTTTGTGGCCCAAACAATCTGCATTTCAGTGTAACACCTCCAATCTGTATTTCAGTGTAAATGAATAGCTACCTCCAGGCTGGCATTTCTTTTATTTTCTTTTTGCTTTTCTTTTTTCTTTCTTTTTCTCTTGTATATCAACTCTTCATTCCATAAGAAGAACACTAACTAGTCCTGGAATGGCTTTGTCATGCTGTGTCTATAGATGCCTGACTCTCACACGACCCCCAAAATTCAGGCCTTCTCTGCAAGGACAGCTGGGGATAGAAGTAGATCCATGGCACTGGAAGTGGCCAGAAGCAATCCATGGAGATGGAGAGGTGTTTATATAATCGGGAGGAAAATCCCTGCTAGTAAAAGGTCAGTGAAGAGGGAAGTGTTCTCACAGAGACTCAGCAGGACTCCTAAAAGGCCTTGGCATGTGCCCTTGTGTCCCCTGCTTTAACACCCTGTGATGAGCTTTCTCTCCTTTTCTGAGCTGTCCCTGCAGCAGAGTCCATCTGGAGTGACAGGAGCCTGCTCTGTGACTGGCAGGGTTTGTCACTGTTGAGCAAGTGAAGAAATGGAAGATCAGCTTCTAATCTCAGCAGAGCTCAGACAAAGCCAGAAAACCCCAGCTCCTACAGCAGTGTACCTGGGCACAAAATCTGGATCTCTCTCGGACGTTACATTGGAAAACTGTGCCCAGAAATTATTCACTTTCAAATTGTGGGAATTATAATGAATGATGAATAACAAGCTGGTGACTCCTGTGAACAAAGAAATTCTGAAAAGTCCTGTGCTGGTTTTTTGCAGCTTCCTGCACAACAAGATTTATGAGTTTGCAGCAGGAAAAGTACAGGTCTGTGTTGAAGTACTCAATTTTGTGTTGAAAACACGAAGCTGGAAGGAACAATGGTATCCCAGTGACTTGTGATCCTAATCTTCCTTACAAGATTGTAAAACTGTTTACCCTGGCAGTATCAAGTTAATATAGCACATTCTCTCTGAATTTCTTGTTTTCCCTTTTATTACAACAATGTGTTTGCAAACTCTCTGATGTTATATACTGCAATTTGAAACTCTGTGATCCCTTCAGCAAAAAAAAGATGCTAATTGAAAGTATTTTTACTACTATACCTAGTTGATTTTTTCCTTCAGTTATTCACTTTCTTTAACAATCCTATTAGCACCTGAGAATTCTGACCTAAGCACAGTCTAATTGGGACACAATGTGAAGCCTGTGATTGTGTTTCTCTTTTCATTAGAATATTTCATTAATTGTATTTTCATCAATTCCTCCTGGAATCTGAGTATGTCTGCAAAATGGCTTTTCAGTAACCATGTGGATATAGAGGTGGTGACAACTCTGCTTCTCCAGCGTGCAGTTACAGTTCTCAGTGCAGACTGGGCACTAAAATCTGCATTATCATGCTTTGAAATTGTCCAGCATTCAGAGTATGTCAGAATGGCAGAATGGAAAAGCTCCAAGAAGAGGATGCTGCTGCATGCTAGAAACATAAGTCACACAGCACCAAATCCTGACTTGAGTCTCTTGGATGCATGAACCAAATGCATCTTTTTCTCTGAATGTCTTAAGCTTTACCAGATTTCATTACCCTGTGGCTGCTGAGTTTGGCCAAACCCCTGGAAGAGACAGAGGAAACTCTACTCAAAGATGTAAAAACCAACCAAGCAAAAACCCCAACAACCAAAAAACCTCAACCCACCAGCAGATGAAGAGCTCCATGATTACCAAAATAACTGAGGTGTTTTCCCTCCCTTTTAAAAATTTAGGTAGTGAAATGGTTACAAGTCCTAGACCTAGTGAGATCAGCCAGAGTTCTTTGGTCCTATTGAGTGTGACAAGGATAATATCACTCTATCATCTGCAGTTTCTGAGTGCCTTGGGAATTGCAGATTTAGAGAGTCATTGAAGCTTGAAGCAGAGACTGCCTGAAGACCTGCTGATCTCTGTCACAGATGAAGAGACCTGACCCCTGCCCAAGGAAGCTGCTTGTTTTGCTTTTTCTCAAACAAGCCTTGTATCATCCTGGGATGATTGTTGTACTTAACTCACCCAAATACAGCTCATCTTTCCAATGGTTTATGATGAGCCAGCCTTCCCTTCATCTTTTTTACTCTTCTTTTGGCTCATTTCAGTTTGTCCCTTGCTCCTCAACCGTGATGTGTTACAAGGTGTTTCCTTCCCTGAAGTGACAGATCCCACTCCCTCTGGAAAAGCAATATTCTACTTCTAGTTTCATCCCTCCCATTTTCTTTCATGGGCACAGAGATCAACCTCTTTGTTTGCCAGAAGCACCTTGAATACCTGCTGGGTTTTTTTCTTTCCACACAAAAATGCCACCGCCTCCCTCTCTGAAGAGCACGGATGTGGCACTGAAGCAAGTGGGGACAGGAGGTGGTTCCTGCAGCTCAAGTCAATGAGCTGTTTTGAAAGAGGGGGAATGTGTGGAGGTCAGTTATGTTTACATCTCATTTCAGGAGATAGACTGCAGCTCGCCTGCTCGCTAATTAAAAGGAGGTAAACATGTTGCCTGTTCTTATCTAAGAGTTTTTATATAACATTTGCTGCCTGTTGATGTAACTACCCTAATGAATGCAGGGTGGTTTGATGTATCATTAGTGATGTGGAAGGACACTATGAGATTAGAACAGTGTTTATTCTTTATTGTCTAATACTTATTGCCTGACTGACTCCAGGAAGAGTACATAACATGGATGAAACTTTGCTGCATATTTGCTTTTGCCCTACTTAATGAGGATAAGAATCCAGGAAATTTTTAGTCATTAAGCATCAGGAAGGTTGGCAGAAAGAACTGTTTAAAAGTTGCAAAGACTCCTTGTTGAGGATTTAGGATTCCCTTCTTTCAGCTGGAGGTGCTGGCAGGAGATGAGCTCTGATGTTACAACACAGTTTGCTAAGAAGGCCTGGCTGATGTTGAGAGTTATGGGAGCTCTCAGTTTGTCCTGGTAGGACAGGGATGAAGTCTTCCACTTGCCCTCCAAGCTCTATATGAAGAACTAGCAAAAGAACACATCTAAACAGTTTGGGATATTATTGTGGCTTTCATAATTTTTCAACTAACTCAAGAGATGTAAAGAAAAGCTGTGGTCGAGGGAAATAACTTCCCTTGGGAAAAATAGATGGAGCGGAGAAAGTAGATCTTGGTGCCATGTGAAGAGAGACTTGTTTCTTCCTTTCAGTCTTTTGTATTAATTTTATTAGTGCTTTAAATAGGGATACATTTTGTTCTCTGAACTCTGTTCTTGTGACAGTGGTGTTTGTGATGTGAGCATAGCAGTGAAACAGCAACTGTTCCCTGAAGGACCAGGAATCACTGCTCTGCAGAACGGCAGATACTGTCACTGCCTGAATCTTGGGATAAAGCATCAGGGAAAGCTCCAGACAGCCAACACCAAAGCTTCCCCTGCTGCTCTGAAGCCTCCAAAATTGTGTTGAGTTACAATTATTTGATATCAGAAAAAGGCAAAATAGCAGCAGGCAGAAAGTGCCATTAATTTAATTGTAATTTCGTAATGTTTTGAAGCAGTTATGCTGCTGCTGAAGTCATGTCCCCCTAGTGAAAATGTCTTTAGCTCACTGGCAGATCTAATTCTGCACATTTATGCATTGCTCCAAAGTTTGCTTTTGCTCCCTTTTAGTCCAGAGAAGTGATTTGGGCTGGTTTGGGACAAAAAAATAAACAGGTCCTAAGAGCCCTTTTTTAATCTCTGTCACAGTAAATAATGTGTGTTGCTCCAAACATCAACTTGTTGCACCTTCTCCAGACACATCACTCAGCTGCACATGAAAGCAGAGCACAGTCTGCCCAGAGATTGCTGCTTGCTGGGGAGGCTGCTTTCATTTGATAAATATTTCAGTGTGTGTTTTTCCCAGTGTAACACTACTAATTCATTCCTAAGCTGGGAAGTGTTTCCAGAAGTGCGAGGTAATGGAGTGTAGTTCAGCTCCCTTTGCTGAACTGTGCCAGGGGTCCAGAGAGTCTGATTCCAATTTTCTGCTGGCACAGGGCCTGGATGATTTAGGAAGCAGCATAATGCATGAACTTGTGCTTGCATTGTGCCTGATACTGTGATTGCTTCAATTACAGATTGGTTGATAGACCTTTGAATACTGTGCAGATTCTCTATTTTATGAAGGTATATTAATATGAAATTGCTAGAATATAATGAAGACTGATGCCCTCGAATTTTTGTTGATCTGTAAAGCATTGCACACATTTAGTGTTCTGTACAAATATGATCTCACACTCTCTGTTGCTCGTAGGATTTTTATTAGCTTTAAATAAGACAGTTTGGAGTTGTCATTAAGAGCTTTTTTACAGACTCCTTTCCTTGGGCTGAGGTCTCTGTTTTGAGAAACAGATCACATGGAAAATGCTGTGTCTTGTGTTCCTCTAATCTAGACATTTAATCTCATCTGAGAGGAGTCAGGACCCCTGCATATCCAGGATTCTTTGCTGAGGTCACTGGATGCAGACAGGACCTTACAATTCTTCAGGACTTATTTTATATCGATCCCCAAGTGCCATCTCCCCAAATTTGGGCTGGACTGAGTGTTCCTATTAAGTAAAAGCAGCAGACTGTGCTTGGGAGGAAGCCTGACCAAAGCTGCACTGGTGTGCATGGCTGTGGACAGGTGAATCTGGAGGCATGGAGCAGCATATTGCTCTTTCATAATGCCAGAAACGTGTTTTCTTCAGCTGGGAAATCTGCTGTCATTTTCTTCTTTCTTTCTGCAAAGGTGAACATGAAGATGTGCTTTTCATCAGGAAGGTTTGAGCCACTCGGGCCCTTTATGTGTCCACTGGCCAAAGGCAGTTTGGGGCTTAGCAAGAGCAGGGAGGTGGAGATGAATGGGTCAGTAAAAATAAAACAATNATCTGGAGGCATGGAGCAGCATATTGCTCTTTCATAATGCCAGAAACATGTTTTCTTGTTGAAAAATGTTCTTGTTTCTTTCTTGAAATCTGCTGTCATTTTCCTCTGTCTTTCTGCAAAGGTGAACATGAAGATGTGCTTTTCATCAGGAAGGTTTGAGCCACTCGGGCCCTTTATGTGTCCACTGGCCAAAGGCAGTTTGGGGTTTAGCAGGAGCAGGGAGGTGGAGATGAATGGGTCAGTAAAAATAAAACAATAAAAATACCAAACAGCAAAACAGCTTGCATATGTGTCGAGGAGTATTTGCTCACGGCTCTCCTTCCAAATGGGAAAGAGAAAGGAGCATCACAGCAAGAGTGGGTGAACTTCAAACCTCAAAACTCAAAACCTTAAAAGCTCAAAAGGGCCTCCCACCTAGAAATGCATCATCTGTAACCACTGCTGCCCCGAGGTGCTTCCTGGGCTGCCTTGGGAGCCACCTGCGGCTGCTGCACAACAAAACTTCTCTTTTAACATCTTACCTGCGTGGTTATAATAGAAAACATCACAGTAAATGGTAGAGGATTGTTTTCTTTGTCTTGTGCTGTTACTGAGCACCATCACACGTGTACTGTTGTGGCTGACAAAGCACTTCAATTCTAAGCTTCTATTTTAAGATGCTTAGGACTACTCCAAAATAGCTGTTCTTTAGCTGAAAGTCTTCCTTTATATTCTTAGCAGAGATGTGGGTTTACTTGGAGGGTTTCAAATTGCATTTGATTTTTTTTAACATTTCTTGTGAATGTAAACATGTCACCAATATACCAAATCTATTTATTACATTGCTTTTCAAAGTATGTGCACGTTTCTGTCAAACAAAAACACATGTGAGAGAGGAATCTTTGTTATTGCTAATCCCAGCATTTAGAAAATGTATTTCAAACTCCACTGAAGTAAGATATGTGTTTTTCTTTTCCTTTTTATTTACCTTCTGAATTATGTGGTTCAGATTGCTCTTGGGTTTTGTTGTCTTTAAGCTTTTATTCTACCTTCTTGAGTGCTAGAACCTTCTTTATATTTTTGTTTAATGCTCACCTGAATACAGCAGTAGAGCTTTTTTCCTAATTTGGGAGGTAATAAATTGAAAAATTGCCTGATCAAGTCCTAATTTCCACCAAATCTTGAAAAATTACACATCAGGATTTTAAAGACTTTAAAAGAATATTATATTTTCTTTTTATTGGCTTGTTGTTAATATAAATTAAGCTTGATTATTTTAATTTTGTCTTGCTGCTGCCCTTCAAATTAAAGCACATGTTCTTGTCTCATGGTTGTAATTCAATTTGGTACTTTAATCTCAAAAATATCATGGGCAGCTTCCCAGAATTTCTGAGCACTTTGTCTTAGAATTGACCCTCTTGACATGATATCTCTTGGGGGTTCTTGTGAAATATGAGGCTCGGATTTAGCCTTAATCCACTCCTAAATAAGATGAAATCTTCCCTTGACAAGAACCAGCCCTCGGAGGGATGCTCCTAGCAGAACACCAAGTTTTTTTTTTTTAGCACTTAGGGCTTGCAACAGGTCTTCCAGCACAAAGTCATTGATTTTCGTGAACCCCGAAATAATTGCTTGGGAAATGAGTCAAGGAGGGTCTTGCCTGGGGCAGGGCAGCACCCCCGGGTAGCGGGCAGCATCCCTGCCGAGCCCTGCTGGTTACCATGGCATTGCATCGGCCGCCCTGCCCCGGCCGGGTCCCGCCCGGCGGCTCTCGGGGCACGGATTTGCTCCGTCCGCCGGCGTGGGAGCCCCGCGGCACCGCCGCGCTGATTCCCTTCTCCGCTCCTTGCTCCTTCCGACACCGAGGGGCCAGGCTGCCCAATCCAGGCAGATTTGTTCGGCACATCGCTTGGCTTCCCCCTCACTTCCCCTTGTTCTGCCGGCAGCCGATTCCCCCCGCGCCTTGATGTCCCTTTGTGCTGCTGCGCATCCCGAGCTGGCCCTGGGCTGGGGCACATCCTTCCTGTGCCCTGCAGGACCAGCCAGGATGTCCACGCTGGCTCATTCTTAGGAGGGAGTGCTTCTTCTGGAGTGCTCCGGCTGTGATTAATTTAGCAGCTTCTCAACATCAGCTAATTAATAATGCTTATAGTGGCTCAGACATCTGTGCATTGTACAGCTGTTCTTACAGGGGCTGATTAACAGAATTAAGTGATATAAGTGGGAAAACTGAAAAGATCTAGCAAAACTGGAAACATATTCCATAATAATAATGCATCCACTGCCCAAAATGCTACTTTGTCTGAGACCTCAGCCTCTCAGATGTTTCTGGTCTGATTTTTTTTTTTTATCGTATCAGTGATGGTTTTATCACTTGCCCACAGTGGATGGGCTTTCAAAAGCATCTTATACCTCTTGAACTTTGTTTGCTGTTTATTTGTTGCTGAAGAAATGGAATTTGAAGTAGGCATGTGGTGTGGATGCTACAGATTTTTATCACTGCCATTTCTTTATTTTTCTATCAAGGTAGCTGGATCAGAAAGAATCAACAATATGAGACTGATCTTTTTGTTAATTCTAAGTAATAAGACTTTTCAATTCTATGAGATTTAAGAAATGTACACAATGAACTTAATCTTTGTGTGTATCTCTTTATGTGATTTCACCTTTGCAGCCACTGTCTTTTAAATACTTTAACAGAAAAACTCAGCCTACAAGGAGATGAGAAGAGCAGATAAGATTCATAGGCAAGCCTGTCCTGGTCCAGTCCTCCTTACCCTCCGACAGATCAGGAAGGGCAACTGATGCTGATCTTCACTGCAATCTCAAGGCACCTGGGAAAATGGAAATAACATTTTTAACATTTGAGCAGGTCATGAGCAGTAGTGTCAATCACAGTACCTTGGCCTGATTCCAGTGTGGGAATTACAGTCTGCTGAGCAAATGCACCCTGTTGCATTTTCACTGATTGACTTTTTATCTTGCATGAGAAAAGATAAGAATGTGGGCTTCCCTACCACCAGAAATATTTTAATGGTGGGTTAGGTCAACCTACAGTAGCTTTTCCTGCTTGTCCATAAACTTCTTTTACAAAAGTACTTTGAAAGTAAGTACAGTGTCTCACCTGAAGAGATACTTAGCCACTGAGTTACAGGGAACAACTTCAAAAGCCTGTGTGTTGGGCAGGACTGAGGATGACTGGTGAGCTCTTGAAGACTCTGCATGCGTTAAAAGCCTCTTTCCAAAATATTTCCACCTCTCTGTTGTGAGCAGTTAGTGTGGGAGTGTTAGAGAGAGCAGGATGGTAGAACTTTCTGTACAGGGTAAGTAAAATAGGATAGGAAAGTGAAATTCCTGCAACTGATAAGTACTGAAATTACCCAAGGCTGCTAGTTTTACTGCTTCTAAAGAGTAGAAGAGAAGATAGCCATAATGGGGAAATGTTTAAAAAGCACTTAGCAAGGGTAGAGCATTTTATCAAAAAAGGCAGGGGTTTTGTGTTGGGTCTTTTTCACATAAGAAATGTTTTCCTTCATATTGCTCAAATGAAATGTCTCTCAAGGTAGCTGAATGTGTCTGAGCAGGTTCCAGTGGCTCTTGGGCAATGGGAGCACTAAATAACAAGAGAGGGGAAAAAAAACCCCTCATATGACCTGTTGAACTGGAGCATTTTGATCAGCACTGAGTTCTGAAGGAACCAGGTGTTATTTTGCTCCTGGCAGCAATTGAAACTTCACAGGTTTTTCATGACATCACATCTTTTCCATGTCTTAACCAGTGACTCATCCTGCTTGCCTGTTTGTTCCTATTTCTAGCTGCCAGCAGGAAACGCTGAGCTTAATGTTAACAATTCTCTTATTAGTGACACATCCTAGTCTGCCCAAGGCCCCTCTCTCTTGTGGTACCTGGTGGGTGGGTTGTTTTTTTCCCCTTTCCAAAGGTGACTTTTGTTTATCTGATTCTTGGTGGCTTCCACTCCAAAGTCTACTTTTGCAAAGGAGGGGTGTGTGTGTGTGTGAGTGAATGTAACATCTCCCTATAACCATGGGGATGGGATGTGGATTATCTTGTCCCCAAGGCTGACCAAACCCCAAACAAGGTGCAAAATGCTGCAGTGTAGGTGTCACAATGTGACATTTAACAACAGGGAAGAAGTCTTTCCTTCTCCAGGTCTGATGAAACCCCAGATTGTGGTGGGTGCTGGTTATTGGGGAGGACTGTGGCCTCTGTTCTGACTCTGAGCAGCCTAAGGAGGGATGGTGCCAACTACATGCAGCTTGTAGATGTTGCCAGTAGCTGGATGATAAGCACTCTCATTATTGCATATTATTCTTCTCTTTAAAAAACCATAAAACGTGGGAATCACACTATAATGCTTTAAAAAAATGGAAATGTTTATTTCTTTAGAGGCTATTTGTCACATACGCTGTTAGAAAAGTCACGGTGCTAAGGGGATTAAATTCAGTATGGATTAGATGTTTCAGTGACATTTTACTTGGGACAAAGAATTTGTGGCTGGAAATCTTCACTAGAAGAAGGATGGTTAGGAATCAGGGATTGTGATTTTTCAGACCTGCAGCAAAGAGTGTCTGTCATTATTTAAAAACTCAAATACAATTCCTGTGTTAGTACCTTGCAGTTTCTGCTAAGACAGCCAAGTAAATTTAAGAAAAGCTGATTGTACTCCTATTGTGAATGTTTGCATGATGGATCTTGAGGCTAGAGGGCATCTGCACACTATGCAAATGCATTTAGGTATTTTTCTTCTCTGATAAACACTGAATTTTCATTGCTCATTAATGCAAAACCTTCAAATTTTTGTTTGAAGCTACCCACTAATGGTCCTGTGGGTGTTTTTAATTGTTTGCATAAAGCACAGGCACACACATAAGCTGCAGGAGAACAGGGCTGGGAGCACACTGGGGTAAATGCACCTCACAGAGACCCTCCTGTGCCTGCTTCCAGCCAAGCTCTCTGATTCCTCCTCAGGGACAGCCTAGCAGGGTTCTGGATGCTGGGGGCTCAGGCTCTTCCACCCTGGCATTTGGCTAGGCTGTTAATTGGTGCTACATCCCCTTTCTGCTGATCCCTGCCTGTGCCTCAGGTACCTGTCCTCTAATGAGTTTGTGGTCTACCTGGAAATCTTGCAAAGAGCTTGGTGGGATGGGGAACAATTTCTGTCAGTTGTTTTTTCCTTCATTAGATAAACAATTTGAACTTAAAAACCTGAAATCACTAATTACCTGAGGCTCGTGGTGTTTTAAACTGAGGGAAGGACATTTACTGTTGTAAATGCTGAAGAAAGTGAGCTCAGATTTTGCAGTTTGTTTTATTTTATTTATGCTGAGGCATCTGTGTGTGAGGGGAGGGATTTGCGCTTAAGCTTTCATGGTGTGAGTCAAGAAAATTAAGCCAGTTTATTGCTGTATAAGAAGCTAATGTAACCTGAGGAAAAAAGTATTTTCAGGGTGATAGAACAACAATTCAGATGCAGTTGGAGAAATGCCACTACAAAGCTGTGAGGGGAGATGACATGCTCTGTACCTGTACAGTAAAATAAAGTGAGGAAGCCATCAGGAAGGGATGAATCACATCTCTGCATTGTATACCTTGGCTACCAGGGCAAGGCCATGAACAATCTTTATTTATCACGAGATACAGGATGCATTTCCCTCACACACACTCCCTGTGGCACTCTGAGAAGGCAGGCACACAAGTGTATCCTAGTGAATATGCAACTCATCCTTCTCATGATGGAAGTGCTCTGCCCACATAGGTCAGGTTGTGACTGAGCAAACACATGCTATGCCTTGGGGTTCTGGACCCCTGCAGCCCCATCTCTCACTAAGGAAAAAACTGGGGCCCATCCCCACGCACGGGGGGATCACACACAGAATACTGAAATCAGAAAATCAAATTTGCTGAATTCCAGAGCTTTCAGGCAATAGCACAATTTGGCTTTCTCAGTCTGGTTCCTCACTGAGCTGAGGCACTGAGGTGGTATCAGGACAGATTTTGGAAGTCACCCTGTGTGTCCCTTGGGGTTGCTTCCCAGGACAGCCTGGATGTATGTCCCCAGAGCTGAGTCCTTGCTCTGAGATACTGTCAAATTTAATTTCTTTCCAAATTATTCTGCATGTAACTCGACAATGTGTCTCGCAGTCACTTACTGCCTGGTCACAGCCTCATGCCCTAAGCCAGAGTGAGCACTGGCTAAACACAGAGGAGAAAACAGGAGATGAGATTTGGAAGGCAGAGGAACCTGTGGATGCAGGTATCAAGCAATAATGCTGTGAGCATGAGAAGTGGAGAAGCCTGACTTCCTATGGGTTTGTCTGGTTTTGTTGGTTGCAGAATCTCTGAAGTTACTAATGCTGATTTAGGGCCTTCTCCTAATGAGACATGAAGAAAGCCTCTCTCATGTGAACCCTTTGGTGTCTGGAAAAGATAATCATTGCACTTCAGCTTTTTTCACAGCTAAGGTATGCTTAAGGTCTCTCTTCACCTTACCAACTATTTTTTGTGACATATGTAGAAATATTTGAACACATTTTCCCTCAGCCAAATTTGATCAAGAGTGCCTATGTGGAGACTGATGTTTTAATAAGCCTCCTGTCTTTAAGAAATCAGGTTAAAATAAAGCAACTATCATCTCTCTGAATAAAAGAACAATACTATTACTGCTGAGATCTTCCTTGCTTGAAGAAATATAGTTAGGGTCTGGTTGTCATGGCTGGTTTAGCTGTTCAGCAGCTAAGGGGGGATGTGGTGTCAGTGAATAAGAGAGTGCTCTGTGAGGGATTTATCATTGGTAGGAAAAGAAATGGTCACTCAGGCTGCAGGGTAGAGCCCACCTCATTCTGATGTTCCCACCTCTGACCTGTTGTCAGCAGGGAACAGAACAATTCCTCAGCCAGTGTGCAATGGTTCATTGTGATTAGCCAATGGACTACCCTGTCTTGAAGTAAATGCACAAGTTTAAGGGGAAAAAAAATCACATATTTTCCCAGAGAACTGGTAGAGAAACAGCAAGATTCCTGCTGCACAGCCTCTCCACAGGGAAATTCCCAGTATGTTACAGCTGTGGATAGTCTCACTGTAGTGCAATAGCAGAGCCTTTTAAGTGAGCTGTAGGGAGCTTATTTACAAGCACTGTCCTCCTACAGAGAGGTTCTGTGATGTTCTGGTGCACAACAACAGGCGGCCACAGACTGGCTGCTGTGTGCTCTGCAAGGGCCAACTCTGTCTCTTGCATGCAGCAAAAACAAAGCTGCGTGTATGGAATGATGGGCAGGATGATTTTAAAGCTGAGTTTCCCCCCACTGTTTCCTGGGGATCTCTACTCCTCCAAGAGTGCTCTATGTGGATTTATTTTACTCTTCCAACTAGTTACACGGCTGTTAAGTCCTTTAGGGTCTTATCCTTTAGAACTTTAATCACATTTTAAACCAGTGGCAGCAATGCTTTCTTCAGTGTGGGTTTTGGGGGACTGAAGGATGGTTCATTTAGAACTTACCCATCACAGTAACTGTAGGTTGACACCTCATGCTGAGCACACACTTTGAAGGCAAAGCCTTTTGGCTCCCTGCAGCTGTTTCACAGAGCTGCCATTTGCAAGAAGGATGGAATGTGTTCAGAAGATAGACACCTTCAGAGTGAGAGAGACAATCAGCACATGACCTCTCTCCTTGGTCCAGAAGGCAGGTCTAGAGGGAATGGGTTGGGCTGTAGGACTGCTGTTCTGGGGTAGAAATATTCCTCAGTTTAAAAATAAGCTTGCCAAATGTAAAGAAAAAGTGCTACTGGCATCCAACAGATGGTAGCTGACATGTTTTCTAGCTGTCACAAGTCTTTCAAAATTCTTCTGTTGCATATGCCAGAGTTTCACCTTTGTGCTGCCCAGCTGAACACAGAAATGGCCATTTGCGGTGGAGGAACTCTGCAGGAACTCTATGGGTAAACAGAATGAAGATGAACCAACAGAAGAGATTAATAGATCTCATATTAGTATGTGCACCTCAGACTCTGTGACTGGGAAATTCCACATTAAATTAACTTTTCATAGTAATGTTGATTGCATCAAATCTTTAATTTTTGTCTCTGACCTGAGGCAAGAAAGGAGTCACCCACAACATCTACCTCAAGGACACTTTCCAGACCGTGATGCTGAATTGCAACACACAAATGTTTTCTGCCTGGAACAGTCCTGGACTGGTTATTTTGCCTCTGCTTTGAAGTGTCAGCTTTCAGTGAACTCTGCTAACATTTTATTATTGCATTGTGGCTGAGGCAGAGAAGAGCAATTATAGGGTTGACATCTTTGGTATTTTTTTAATAGCACATGTGTCAAAATGCATTTAACAAATCATGGTTGATGCAAAAGCCTAATTAATGCTAAAATGTAAGTAGAGTTCATTTCAGTTGGGAGCAACTGAGAACTTTAAAATGTGAAATAACAAGAAGTGGTTGCCTTATTTTAGATATAGGACCTAATTACAGCTTTTGCATCTGAGAACCAAAGTCTTAAAGCCTAAATGTTCCTTTCTTTTGCAGGATACAGCTGGACAAGAAAGATACAGGACCATCACTACAGCCTACTACCGAGGAGCCATGGGCTTTGTCCTCATGTATGATATCACCAGTGAAGACTCCTTCAATGCTGTGCAGGACTGGTAGGAAATACTGAAATGCTGTTGTTAACCTTGGGTTTGTTTGGGTTTTGACCCATTCACTCCTCATGATTGTTTGTTGAGAGCATGAGACATCCCACCCTCCATCACCATGTTCTTTCCACTTCATCTAAATAATTTGATTTATAAAGGTTCCTTAGAAAAAGCTCTACAGCTTCACTTTAATGAAAAGATTGTAATTCAAATATTGTAGCATACTATAGTATTTGTTACTTTAAAAAGTTTCAATTTATTGTGAAGAAATTAATCCTTTAATGCTTTTTTGGGTTTATGGGATTTCTGGCTATGCTGTTAAAAATACAGATTAACAGTGGTTGCTCAGTTCACATCTCAGGAATTTGGGGAAGGGCTGTGCTTCTCCTCAGCAGTGCACTGTGGCTCCACTCAAATGCCTTGCAATCATTTCTGCTGGTTTCCTGTTTGCTCTGTACTGCAGATAGGAATGGTCACTGTGCAGAGAAGGGCAGTGCAGTGGTTAATGGGATCTCCAGAGTCAGACTGACTTACAGTGATCTCGGTGACCCCTGGCAGCATGTGACACCCTGGCAGTGGCACTGGCTCCCAGCATCTGGCTCAGCCTGGCTTTCTGTTGGACACTTCTTCTGTATCCCCAGGCTGTAACTCAACAGCTGTGGCAACGTGGTTTGTTGTTTCAAGGGATTTGTCCTTCCTCCAAAGCTGCCCAGGTTTTGTCCTCTCTGTTCACTGAAGCAGTTGGTCATGAAAGTCTCATGCAAGATGCAGTCTCCACTTTCACTCCCCATCCCCAGTACCACAACCCCAAATGAGCTGCAGCCCCATCCTGAGCAGCCCTTCAGCAGCTTGTGGTTGAGGAATACATTCTTTTCCTGTTAGAAACACAAATCCAAAGGTTTTGCCAAATCAGTTTCATCCATGAAGTTTTGCTCACCAAGCTCGGATGCAGCTTTTTCTGCACTGGGATGTTTTCCATAGGAGTACAGGCATGTGAGCTGGGACAATACCTTTCACTAAATTATAAATATTTCCAGCTGGTTTCCTTGATGAAACAAGATCCATGTGACCACACAGCTCATCTACCTGTCTCTCTGCTGGTTCTGCACTAGTAAATTTTACTTACCAGTCTTAAGTTAGCCAAAAATTACCAGATCTCCATCTCTGAGCTGCTACTTTTTAAAAGTTTGCACAGGTGAAGTTTAACCTGAAGCTTTATGTTGGAAGTAGTCTAAGGTCTGTTCCATCACAGGCACTGGTGTGAGACTAAGAATTGGGAAAGGTCAGCTCTGTCTGTTTGACTTCACATCTTCCTGTGCCACAGGAGCTGCAGGAACACCTTTGCTAAGAGCAGCTTGTCAGCCAAAGGACAGAGATGAACCATCAGGGTGTTTTTCCTCTGTGTGTCAGAAACCTTTCCAACCAGCTTTAAGGTTCTGAGCCCAAATGAGGTGGTGGGATGCATAAAAAGGACCATTTCCTTCCTTCCTGAAGCTCATCCAACAGAGAGATGAGGGCTGCAGCCAAGCCAGCATCTCTGGGCCAGCAGAGTCCTCTAGTGGCTATTGCAGCTGGGAGATGGTTTTTCCTCAGTCTGCAAAATTGCTTCCTAAACTTCCAGAGGCACAAGAAGTGGAGAAAAATTTTGGCTAGTGCTTTGCCATTGGTGTCTGCCATTTTCTAGGAAGTAGGATTTTTTTTGTTGTTGTTGTTCTTTCCCCCCCACCATTCTGCATTGTATGGTTATGATTTAAACAACTTATTACACTGGATGTGATCTCCAGTCAGGAACTGTGCTCTCCATAGAAAATTAAAGTGTCTCCTACTTGAGCTCCTTTATCTCCATCTCTGGTTCATTGGCACCTGACTGTTTTAGCAGCCTCCTGACTGGGCCTCCCCAATCCACAAGAGAAATGAGAATATTCCTCCCAGTCTGCCAAATGATTTCTTCCCTGGGAGATCTTTTACCCTCACTCTTCTTATGGGGGGATGTCCTGAAGAGGATCCTGGTTTGCTGTGTGTCACTCAGACCTCTCCTAAAGCAAGTAAAGGCACTTTCTTTTCCTGAGTGAGAGGATCATGGCTGTATATCAGGTATTTAGACAAACTCTCCAAATAGGATAGGAATGCAAAGCAGAGTCTTTCCTTCATTCACGTGAATCACCCCAATTAAAGATGATGATCTTAAAACTACTGAGAAGGAGACACAATTCAAATGCATTTGGGAATACCTGGAACATGACTTGTTCTCTTGTTCACTGGAAAATGTCCAACACATTGTATGAGAAACCTTAAAATGGTAAGCCTGAGTGATTTTCCTTGCTGCAGTTTGGCAAGAGCTCAGTCAGGTTGTTTTACCAGAAAAAATATGAATAGGCAAACACAAAGATTGGTTTTAACTGATATTTGAAAATAAGTAATTATTTCCTTTAAAGATATCTTTCCTGTAGAGTGAGTGAAAGGGTTAAATGAGCTTTCATAGCTTTCAGCTCAGTTTCTAGAATTTTTTTTTAGTAGTCTTCTTTGATAGGTGTTATTTGATGTTAGGTTGATAGTTTTGTGTGTGGATAAATCAGTTGTTTATACTTCATCTGAAACTGCAATGGAACTAAAATATACTCAGTACTTGAAACTGTAAATAGAAAATATTATGGAAGCTCTGCTTTGGACAATCTAGGCAATTTCACAGAAGGGAAATAAAAATTGGTAAAATTTAACTTAGATACAAGTGACAGCTGGGTTCACAAATCATCAGCATTATTAATCTTTAACCCAAACTGAGTTGTTGGTACCTCCATGTACCTGTAAACCTGAGACTATTTTTCTTCTAAGCATGAAGCACAAAGTTTGTGCTTTATTGTTAATTTGGGGAATTCAGCACAAACAAGGCACAACATTTTATTGTGTCACAGAAATGTTTCTCCCAGTGTGTATATTAGGCTGCCCTGACAGTTGTTGAAACAGCTCCATCACACAAGCCTTGCTATTTATTAATTTCTCTTTCCAAAAGCATCTGGAAATTTTCTTCCTTTCTTTTTGTATGGACATCAGGGTTTCTTTTTATATGTTCCTCATAACTTTTTGATGGGTTGGTTGGTTTTTATTCCTAAGAAGAACAAAGATTGGTGTTCTGTAAGAGGTTTTCCACTAATTTGTACAAAACAAGGAGAAGGATGTGTTTCTCTGGGAGACCCTTCATGCTGTTTGCTTCTTTTTCGTTTTCTAAGTAATTCTGTTTAAATACTTAAGATTTGGCAATGTGTCCCCACATGATGCCAAGGGCTTAAATGAATCCAGAGGCTGAACTGGGAGTCAGAAGAGAGGCCTGCTTTTAGTTGTTTTAAATTGAACCTGGGAAGAGTTTATTTCTCTCTATTGCTTCTGGAGGGAGACTGGGGAGATTTCATTTTCCTGGGCTTTTGGCTGATTTCTGCAGTCATTCCCTTCTATGATGAGCCTTGAGAAACCCCAGAATTCCACAAAAACTCATCACAGATTCATATTAGCTCTCACAGGTCTTGACAACTTGGAGACACTCAAAAGGATGAGACTGGAGGAGCTAAAATTGGGGTTGGAGTGAGTCCCTTTCCAGGAGGGCTCTAGGGAGAGTACCAAGTTCCATTGCACACAGTCTCTGTTTATTTTTGCACCTTGCACTGTGGGCCTGGGCCTGGGGGGGTGTTCCTGTTCTCCAGGGCAGTCCAAGTCTTCAAGGCAAGTTGCTCAGTGAAATGACCCCTTTTCCCCAGGTATCTGTGGAGCAACACAGCCGGCTGCTTTCCATGGACAAAGGCAAGCAAGCAACTCAAACTCATTAAAAATTGTCAGCAGTAGATCAGAGCTGGAGGCTGCTGCTAATTCAAAAGAGAAGGAATCAAGTGCTTTATTGTTAAGGGAGTTCAAGGAAACTCACACAGAAGAAAAAGTCTGAGTGGACTCCTGGCTCTCCTGGGAAGTGGCAGATTTGCCTGAAACTGTAGTGCCCTACCTGGAGTGGTGGAGAGCTGGGGCAAGGAGTGGGAAGGGGAGTTAGGGAGTGGAGGAGGATGGAGGAGAGGACTGCATGGCTTCTGGCAGTGCAGCCTAATTACCCTTGGGGATGAGGGAGCCTTCAAAGGTAGAGCTGACTTGGTGAAGATAAAATAGGTTGTGTGGGTCTAAAAAGATGGATGAAAGTGAATGCTACCGAGCTAATAATGTTCTGCTGCTGGCTCTGGGACACCAAGGATGGTGGGAGAGGACTGGCCCCTCAGGATATACAGAAGAAATATTCTGTTTTCTCATGGAAAAACCCTGAAAAGGCTAAATGTAAGGTCAGAGTCCTGGGATCCACAGTGAGCTCCACTCCAGTTTGAGCACATGAGCCACAGAAAGCTTAAGAGGCTCCGAGTTCACCTGCCCAAGCTCCCATGTTACTGAAGTTAGTGCTGGTCTGTCATTGCAGCTGCTCTTCCTGCCTTAGGTGTCCTCTAGTCCTGCTGGGTTCAAGTATTAGCTCACAGAGCTTTGCTTTGATCTTGTGTCTTCCCATGTTTGGTCCATTCCTGTTTCTCCTTTGCAGTTGTTTCCATGTTTCAGTGTGATTTTCAGTCTCCGTGAGGTTTTCCTGTCCGGGCAAAGTCAGCTTGGTGCTTCCATCTGTTCTCATGGTGTTCCTAAAACTCTACAGCAAAATGTGCTGCAGAAACTGAGAGAATTATTGTGGTTCTGTCTTATATATGAAGCTGTAAATCCACCATGAAGTGTGCATCTACTGTATGGCTCTCTTTATGGACAATATCCTTAAGAGCTATAATTGATTGTTGTTCCTCTGACAGATGAGGGCTGAAGGAGAATAAGCTTTACAAAAAGCCTTTTTTGTCCCTAATCTTCAAAAATTATTTGATACAGGTTTTTACCTGCATCTTGTGATCTTTGAAACACTTGCAAAGTCTTAACAAGAAACTTTATTGTCACCCAAATTAAGGAGTGGTAAAATGGAACAGTGCTGTGAATTACACAGGCTGCAGCCTTGCTTTGTGTGTAAGCCTGGTCATTTGTCCTGGAACCAACACAGCCTGGGGATGTTGACAGTGTCATTAATGGTACTTGTTTTCATATTTCATTTAGGATTGTGTTTTGGCACAGCTGATGGAATGTAACAATCTCTTTTGACCTGCTGTAGGGCCACACAAATCAAGACTTACTCCTGGGACAATGCACAAGTGATCCTGGTTGGAAACAAATGTGACATGGAGGATGACAGGATTGTTCCTGTGGAGAAGGGGAAACATCTGGCAGATCAGCTGGGTACATGGAAAACTTCTCTTTCTACCTTTTTTCCTCTGCTTCTTGATACTGTGTTCCTTTCAGGTTGTACAGTAATAAGTCCTTCCAGCAGTAATACCTCAATAATGGTCTCACAACTAAGAAGTGTAATATATTCTAGGTTCATATTTTACTTGTTTTGTGCTCAGAAGGCCAAGAATACCTGGTAGAATACTTGTAGTGTTGCTGTATTTATACAGGTGATGTCTACAGCTGGAAGGAAGATAAAGTTTATATAAAGAGAAAAGCTTTTATTAGCTCAGCAGAATGAAAAGAGAAAAAGTTTTTATAAACATAATTCTGTCTCCTGGTCTCCAAGTACTATGTACTCATTGCAAATCAATGTGAACATTGATTTTTGTTGAAGCATTTTGTTTTTTTTTAAACAATGAAAAAGAAAGAAGTTTACACATCAGAACTGAAGAATTGAGTAAAACATATTTTTAAAATGTACTAGGCTTCTCAGGTAAGAAAATGACATTGTGTTATTGATGTGGGATAGAAAAAGCAAAACAGGTCCAATGAGAGGAAGCTGGGATTGCAATGAAAATTTTATAATGAAGTGCAAAGTAAACTCATACTACTTTATAATTTATTTATCACTTTTCATTATCTCTTATAGCATATAAGATATTTTTAATATGAAATCAGGGCTCTGTGTTAAAATTTAACTATACTGTTGTTTTCTGTTAAAGAATTCAAAGTAACCAGTAAATCCTGTTAAAATTTCTTTCAAGTAGTAGTCAAGACCCTTACAGTGGAAATACATGTTTGGCTTGTAAGAGATTCTTACCAGACCCAAAGGAATCACCAATCACCACCATCCTCAATTTATAAAATCCTGTGTTGTCTTCAATTCTTAAACAGTAATTGGGGGAATGCATAATAAACTGTTAAACTGGGGATACTGGAGTTCCAGGACACACTGCATACATTGGTGTAGTTTAAAGTGTGGCCTTGAAAGTGTAAATTCTACATATTACACACACAAAGGGGTCCCATTCCTGGCTGGAGCCTTGAGGCACTGCCATCCTAAACAAATAACAAGCAAATATCAAGTTAGACCTATTGTTACTATTGCAAGAGTGGAATCCTTTACATGTAGGATGGGCAAAACAAAGATATGGTTAGTTTGCAAAATCAGTTATGGGCTCTTTTTGACCCATCAGAATTTATTTTGCTTTCGAAAATATGAGAGTAAACTTGGTTTCTGGCTTGCAGACTGTCAGAAAGGTTGTGGATGTGTGTGTGTCCACTTATTTCACTGGAATAATTACACTGCTAGTAACTAAAATTTCGTCCAGACCAATGCATCAGCAAATGGAGAGTTTTATTTGAACTCCCACTCCAATTTGTACTTCTGATGGTTTTTTCTCCTCCCAGAATTCATCTGCTTGTTTCAATACAAACTTGGCACCTAGAATCTGAATGCTTCACGTGTGGGACACTTTGAAACACACACATAAATACACACAGGGTTACCTTAGCAACAGATTCCATCAATAGGAAACTGTTTGGCACAAGAATCCCCAGTGCTGCCCCAACCTGGTGCTTGGCATTTTGTTTTTTTTGAAACCATCCCAGTGCAGAGCAGCCCAACACCCTTTGGGAAGTGCTGTCCCAGCTCTGCTCTTCTGTAACCTCCCAACTTCCAAAACACTCTTTTTAAAAGAGCTGAAAAATAGATCTCATTTTATCAGATCAGTTTTTCCCTGCAGTAACTATGCTAATGTGTACAGCATTATATGAAATTATTTTGTGAGTTAGGTGGGAGGAATCTAATTGGCTATTGACTGCTTAAAGTGCTAATGTTCATCATAATGATTCACATAAAGGTTATCCCTCAGCATATTTATCTAAGTTTGCATAGTGACATTAACATCATTGAAATAATTCCCTAATCAGATTAAGAAATTGTTATTAGCCTGAATGTGAACTGAACCAAAACAGATTGGTTTAACAGAACCTGAGCCAATATTGGACTAACAGATATCTAAGTGCTGTTCTCTGATTTCCCATGCTTTTTATATACACTTTTACTCATCATCAAACAGCAAGTGGGGCAGACAGAACCCTCATCTGATGCAGGGCACCTTCCCTGTTTGCTAACAAGGCAAACATCACCATCCCTTCCCCCCTTGTCCCATGAATGTTAAAAAGGGTCCGAATGGGGTGGGTACCTGCTTGTCCCACCCTCCGAGGTGGCTCAGCCTGCCAGTGGTGGCAGATGAAGCACTTAAGACAAATGTTCCCTTTGTTTGTGGCAGAATCAAAGGAAACTGATGCAATGCGGAATATCCCCCGAATGAAGCACAACAGAACGGAGCTCATTTGCAAAATAAACTCTCCGTGGAGCCTCAGCTCTGGCTGCTGGCAATTTAATAACATGACACAACAGAAGCAACAGCCTGGTTGGCCCTCGAGGCCCCTGGGGTGAGGGAGATAAGGAAATGCTTCACAGTCCAGGGCATCCCTGCTGCTGAGGCAGGGCCCAGGCTGTCAGTCAGAGGCAGCTTCTCCCCTAGCCCTGGGTGGCAGCAGGAGGAGCTGGTGCCATCCCCTCCTTGATGTGACTCCAGCCTTGCTGGTCTGGGTTTGTTTTGATCAGAAAGGATCAGTGTTTAAGGGGTCAAGGAGCATTTGGCTTTTGAGCACAGGTGTTGGTCAGCAGAAGGAAAGCAACCCTGATCTTCCTTCTCATTCTGGCCTCTGCTCCTGCCTGAGGGCAGCAGGGGTTGGTAGAGCCTGGCCCTTGGCAGGGCTGTGAGGAGCCCAGGGAGGTTCCCCACACCTTGCTGGTCACCAGCTGCAGCCCAGGGGACCTGCACTGATGAAAGGGGCAGAATGTAAACCCCCCTTNGGGCAGCAGGGGTTGGTAGAGCCTGGCCCTTGGCAGGGCTGTGAGGAGCCCAGGGAGGTTCCCCACACCTTGCTGGTCACCAGCTGCAGCCCAGGGGACCTGCTCTGATGAAAGGGGCAGAAATGACTCCCTTACCTCTTGTCTGCAGATGTGCTTACCAGGGAAATGGGGAGGATCCATGGATCCTTCTCACTCTTAATGAAGCTTGATAACTTTTGAAAGTGTTTCTGCTCACTGTTCTGAAATTGTGGGAAACAACTGACTCTCAGGATTATCTGATGTCTTGTTTTCTTAAGGTAAATCCTGAAAAAAATGCTATTTTAAAAACCATCACGATCATCCATGTCTGTTGGTAATTTTTGTTTGCTTTTTTCCCAGGTTTTGACTATTTTGAAGCCAGTGCCAAAGAAAACATCAACGTGAGGCAGGTGTTTGAGCGTCTGGTGGATATTATCTGTGAGAAGATGTCAGAGAGCATAGAATCAGACAATTCCAGAGGCACTTCTGGAAGGAGCATGCGGCTCACAGACAACCCCCCCCCTTCACAGCAGAACTGCTCGTGCTAGTGACCTTCCACTCTGAGAAATGTCCTCCTCCCCTGATTAAATTTTATCTTTTCATTTGTGGTGATGCATTATCTTGTAATCCAGAGGCAGAAATGTCTGTTGTAGAAAGCTGGTATGTTTGTTTAACATGCTGGAGTGTTGATATTATGTATTTCCTCATCCAATAATTTAATAATCTGAAAAAATATTGTAAGTGCACCTCGTGTGAATGTGTTACACTGAAGAATAATAATTGTGTAGTGATGCAAATGTTATTTCTACAGAGAATGTTGCATTTTTTAATTATAAATTCCTCTATTGCAGAAAGAGTGTTTTTGTCAACAGCAGGAAGCACAAAAACCAATTAGAAGGGATCAGGTCTAAGAGAAGAAAGAGGAAAATCTCTTATAAAGCAAGAATATGCTTTTCTTAAACATAAAACAAACAGATATCAACCCCTAGATATTTTGAGAATGGTTGCTGTCCTCCAGACACGGGCCTCAGTTTTTCTGAAGGATGGAGCAGAAAGCAGAGCATTTCTGTCTGACAGTGTGAGGTCCTCCAGAGTGTGAAGAGGGAAGGGGCTGGATTTTGTGTCAAGTCTCTAAGCAGATGAACACAGGGAGGAATCAAAGCTGCCAGGCTGGGGAGGAGGAGAAGGAGCCCTTGCAGCCATCCCTGTATTTCCTTCCCTGTGCTTTGGCTGGTGCTGGGTGAAGGAGAAAGCCCTTCCAGGGGCTGCCCTTGCCTCCAAACTTCTCCAGCACAGCTTGCAGAGTGCTGGGGGTGTTGCTGTGCTGGGCACATTCCTGTCCCTAATCCTGTCTCCCCAGAATCTGACTGTTCTGCAGCCCTTCCCTTGTATCCTGTAGTTTTACCTCCCCAGATCTGGATCTCCTCTCATCAGCTGCTTGCTGTTGGATGTGTTGCAGGGTGAAGGAAAAGGGGAGTTGGCTGCTGAATGCTTAGTTGGAGGCACAAACATGTAAGACATGGAATAGCACTGGCTCAGAGAGAGAAAAATATCAGAAGCCAAACTGTGAGTGTTGGCAGGTATTTGTGCCAATATTATTAGATATCCTTTCTGCATTGTGTTGTTGATTTATTTTTTAAATCTTGTTCTAGGTGGGCGTGTGGAGGGGCTAGATTTCCTGGGTTCAGATTCAACCACAAAGTATAATTTAAGAAAAGTAAGAGTGACTAATAAAACACAACTACAAATGAAACATGGCAAAGACATCCTGGTATTCTGTGAACTTTTTGTGGCACCATGTTTGAAGGGAGGCAGCATTTTTAAACTAATATGGATATGGAGAGAAGTTGGCTGTCTTAAGGGGAGAATTCTGGAAAGTTTTATGGCTTTACCTTTGATCTGTGATCTCCTCTGACTGAGGGGACTTCCTGAAGTCAGGAATGGGAGTTGAGTGCCTGCCCACTGCCCTCTAATGTGCTGGATTATGACACCAGTGAGTGCTTTTGTAATTTCCTTCTGTTGTGTCTCAAAGTGTAAGAGCTCCAAGAAGAAAAGCACAAAATTCTGGATGAAAATGCAACTCTTTTGGGGTGGTTTGAGCTCATTGTGCTAAAGGCTTGATCCCTTTGTTTGTCGCTTTTGGGAATCTCTACTGTGACGTGTTCTGGGTGTGTGTGATCTCGTCCTGAGAGTGTGATTTGTGCAGTGCTGGGACTGTGGTTGTTGTATCTAAACCCCTGAAACTGCAAAATAAAGAGAAATGTACTCACTGGGTGTGGCCAGAGACCTTGTGTCAGCTGCATTTCTTGCATTAGGAATCCTACACTTGTGTGAAGGAGAAATCTTTTTAATGCTTTAAAAACACATCAAACTACATTGATCTTTCTTTGACAGGGTGACGGTCTTTGAACCCACTATGTAGGTTTAGAAAAGTGAAGAGAAGGATTATTTGGCCAATAAATGCATAGTATTGTGTTCTAACTGTAGAAGAAGCAGGTTTTACGGCAACTTGTATAATTAGCAATAAAATTAAAAAAAAAACTCCACATCAGATTTTGAGCTGTGCAGGTATAACTTAGTGCCTTAGTGCAAATAATGATTGTCAGCTCAGCAACACCTTGATAAAAGAAAAAGACCTTTCCCTTTCCTACCCAATACATAATTGTGTTTCCTTGTGTTCTGGTCAAGTCAGATTGACTTCTTTAAAGAATACAAGTGCATTCCAGGCCCATCCAGCTAGGATAGGCAGAATTGTTTTTCTCAGGACAAGCCAGAATTCTGCCCTGCCTGATATTGCATACATGGAGAAGCCTAATACTTTTTGCAGAAATCCTGCAGAATTTATGTCAAATAATGGATTAAACCATCACAGGCAACTGATACATCTCTGCATTAATATATATTTTGAGTTAACCCATCGTCTTATGTTTGCTCTAAAGGAATACAGGGGAAAGTATTTTGCCTTAAATGGCTGCAGCTGGTTTCGGTATCAGCAGTGAGTCAGGAGTAATTGTTACTTGTATTAACTTGTAAGGGCAATGGCAGAGTGTGAGGCACTGATTTGTCAGGGCAAGGGAAATAAACCTTCTTGCACTGAAGGCAAACTCGAAATTTGCGATGTGGGCTTGCAGAGAGCCTTGCGTTTGACTGGCAGCGGCCCAGGATGGTTTTGTTAACAAAACTGCCCGGTGCCAAGGTAAAAAAGGGGACCTGGAGTGAAGAGAAAGAGGCGACAGCTCCTCACAAGCGACTCTATGGCTCGTACAAAACAGCACCGAGCGTGCTGAGCTCAGCAAAAGCCAGAGGGAAACCCTGGGATTAGAGACGGGTCTTGGCTTCCATCTGGTGGAGAACTAAAGCGCTGGAGCATCAGGGGGACATCCAGGGTGAATGATCGCCCGTGTGCCTCAGGCTCGGCCTCCGATCCCGCACCTTGGCTTTCAGCCCCGCGGGGATGGCGGGAAGCGGAGCGGGGCAGGGCGCGGAGCGGGGCAGGAACGCAGGATCCCGGCGGCGCCGCCTGGAACGGCCAGCGGATCCGGGCCGAGAGGCACAGCAGCATTCCCGCTGCCACTCCAGCGGCATTGGAGCGTCATGAGGGAAAAGCATATCCACGGAGCGGGAAGCGCAGAGAGCTGCCGAAGCGGCCACGGACAGAACAAGGAGCGGTTTCCGCTCAGCAGCCGCGGTGCAGCCTTTGCGCTCTTCGGGACTCCACCATCCCGGGAACGCGGACCTCAGAGCCCGCCAGGCTGCCCACAGCCGGCACCGAGAGCTGATTGGTCCTGGCAGCTTGAGCGACAGGCGACCCGGCCAATCGGTGAAGGAGCTGAGNAGAGCAGGGGAGCACAGCTCTGGCGGCTCGCGGGCATGTTCATGGAAACGTGACAGCGCACAGAGCAGCTCCCGAAGTCCGGGCCCGCTCTTCCGCCTTCTCCTCATCCCTCTGATTTCTCCGTTCGATTCCTGAATGGGGCAACCATCCCCACCCC
>VYXF01009087.1:2324185-2381165 GCA_013397295.1 Polioptila caerulea | reverse complement strand
CGGCAGCCCGGAGCTTGCGGTGGGGCAGCAGGCCGCGGAGGGCGGCCGCGACGCCGGGGGCCGCTCGCCTCATGGGGACGAGGAGGAAGAGCGCGGGGGGGCCGGTCCCGAACACAACCTCGGTGACCCCGACATCGTCAAGTCCCCCAGCGACCCCAAGCAGTACCGGTGAGGGCGGGAGGGCAGGGAGGGGCAGGTGCGGGAGGACGAGTGCCGGCGGTGGGGCGGGCCGGGGTCTGCCCCGGAGCCCGGGGAAAGGAGTCGGGCTGGTCCCGGTGGCCGGGGCAGTTGGGTCCCGGCTGTGGTAGAGGGAAGCTGGCGGTCCCGCGGGTGTGTCCGTGCTGGAGGTGGGCTGCCCGCTGTGTGTGCGGGCACGGGGCGGAGGATCGGCCCTTCTGCCCGGGCTGGTCGGTGCTGGGGGTTCTCGAGGCACAGCAATGCCCGGGCCAGCGTTAATTTGCAGCCCTCGGCCGGCAGCTGCTCTCCCAGAGCCTTAAGTGCAAAGTGCGGTTTAAGTATTTCAGAGCACATCCCAACTTCAAAACTGTTACTCTTCGTGTTTTAGATGTGCTTCTAAGTTTTAACACAAATATATCTGTGAGCTGAGGCAAAATGCTTTTAGGCTACCATTTTGCTTGTGTTTTTATTTCAATATTTCTGGGTAATATCCCAAAAAGTGATGAAAAAGAAAACTTCCTTGAGCACAGCCCACAGTGTCCGTGGCCCAGACCCAGTGAGATGAGAACTCTAGCAGAGGTTGAGCTTGCTGGATGCTGTAAGGCACTCTGTTCTTGAAGGGACACCCTGATAACTTCTTCCTGTAAGGAGAAGATTATCCAGCCCTTGTTAGAGCTGCTTTTTAAAGTTATCTTTACTTTCCATGATGTCTAATCTGTGCAGCCAGCGGAGAATCTGCTGCCTGAGCCTGGAACTGAATTCTAGATTTGCAGTGACATTGGCTGACAGTGAGATTCCCTGCTGGCTGCCTGAAGAGGACCGTGCCCATTGGCTCCGGGAGAAACTTGCTCCCTCCCTTCTTGCCCTACTTCCTTGCTGCTTCCTCTGGATCTCTGCCTGCCTCTCCTGATGGCATTCTTACTCATGCTGCTTTGTGGCAGGCTTGTCCTCCTGCAAAGCTCACAGCTGTGGATGCTGTCAGCTTAAGGAACTCCTGCCTTTGCTGCCTGAAGCAGCACACTGGTGGATGAAATTTGGGAAATCCACTGAAGGCTGTCACTACCTGTTTTGAGGCTCAGGACCCTCCTTTGCACATGAGAATTGGGGAGAGTGTTTGCTTATTTGCAAAATCCTGCAGGAATCCTACTGTCCATTCTCAACAGAATTTTTTGGTTGGAAGCAGAGATTTGCATCCTTTCAGACCCGTTTCCATGTGTGTGAAGTGAGCCTGGCACAGCACAGACATTGTCCTTATGGAAGAGAAGCTCAGTGTGTCTGGAAGCAAAGCCACACTGAGCCTGTGTCCAGGTGTGATGTCCCAAACCTCCTGAGGGAGTGTCCTGGCAGGTGATGTGATGATGCTGACACATTTTCCCCTCCTCACACTTCAGTGATGTGTGCTGCAGCCCAGTCACAGCGGGCTTGGTGTCAGTGACATCAGTCTGAACTTAATGGAAAATGTCATATTTTGCCTTCTCAAATATGAGAAGGTGAATATTTGTGAATATTTTGTGAATATCACAAAACCAAAAGAGCTCTGACGCAAATTGCAGGATGCATTTTCAGAAGAGGGTTTGTTGGGACAAAATATTTGTCGTGATAAAAGTTTGCTTGTTAGAGCTGTTAACTGTGCAGTTATATTTACCAAAAGCATATGTTCTATTTGCATTCATCCATACATGGAATTTCTTGTATTTCTCATAATTTGGGAAATTAAATAATTTCAGTGTTTGCCATGCACTGATATGTATTTCTATATTAACTTTAAACAATTGTCGAAGAAAAACTTTGTGTGAGAAAAATCCTGTTTAAACTTTTTCAGGAGGTCTGAATTTTATTTTATTATTTGGCCTTACTTGTATCAATGCTGTATAGTCCTTCAAAAAAGCAATTGGACTGTGCTTGCTTCTGTTTCTACCTTATGTGATTGCATTTTTTGTACTGTATTTTGCATACTGGTGGATATTAGTTACATTTGTCCTTTTCCATTGGACTGAAACATGGAAAAAGTAAAGAACACCTCTGTCAGTGGTGCCTGTGCTCTGTATAACCTAAGCTGTTTAAATCATCCCGGGGTGAAATCTGAGAGCCTCCAGCAGTGCCGTGGGTCAGCCGTGTCCTTGCTGCCGGCTGCTTCCTGTCCTGTGTGCAACACCCACCAGCCTCCAGATGAGCAACGTCAAATTAGTGTAATCTGCTCCATTAACATCATGGGGCTGTGTGGAAAGGATCAACGAGAGCTGCTGGCTGCACCTGGCTGAACCATGTGCTTTGTGGCACATTGTTCCCTGGGAGGAAAAACCCCTTCTGTTCTCTGCTGCTCCCTGGGGTTCTCCGGGAGCTGTGCAAACCTGCAGAGCAGAGTTGTGTGTGGAGGAGAAGGAGGTGCTGGCTGGGGCTTTGGCTCCCAGCTGCCCAGAGGCTGAAGCACCCATGTGTGTTTTAGGACATTCAGGGGCGCTGCAGCTCTGTAGTAGAGCACATGTACCTGGTGGGAATGGTTGGCAAATGTGCTTTCAGAATGCAGGAGGATTAACTTTGTTCTCAGACTTTGCAGCACTGTCTGTGCCTCCTGCAGTTCATCAGAGCATCCCTGCAAGTTACACACTGTGTGCTGTAGTTGGAATGAGTCAAAATGCACTTGTGCTTTTGATTGGAGCAAATTTGCCCTGCTCAGCAGTCCTGCAGTGAGGAAACTGGGTGTGTTCATGATCACAAAACCCAGCCAGAGTAAGCACTGTCACTTCCCCTTGGGTGACTGGTCGTGAGTCATAACCCTAACACAACTATCACACTTTGGTCATTAGCTTTTTCCATTGGTAGTCCAAGGGCTGTGTCCACATTGCAAGGTTCTGACCTGGTACAAACTCGGGGGTTGGAGTGGATGACCTCTAAAGGACCCTTTCAACAAAGACTGTTCTGTGATTCTGTGCTCTGTAACTCAGATTTTTCTGGGAGTGTGGGATGTGACCATTGTTTTATTCTAGCTTGCTTTTTTTTGTCTGTGTTTTTGCTGGATCAGATACCACAGGTCTCTATCACACCCGTTGATAGGGTGGATGAAGTATTTTCTGGACCCAGCATTCCTTCCTATCTACTGTGGTGTATTAGCCAGTGCAAGCTTCTAGCAGGGAAGCCCTGGCTAATTTGACAAATTGTGTCTCTGTTTCAGATTTGATGGCACATGAATACTGATAAGGGCTCTTGAAGTGCAGAGCGTTGGTGCTTGCAGTCCTCAGAGTGAAAAGTTGTGGAAGAGTGCTGCACAGAGGGCTTGTGGGGTTTTATTTGTATATATACACACAGGTTTGAAAACCTCTGTGCATGTATGAACACACAAACACACACAGAACTGTTTATTGCTGCTTGATAGGAGCCCAGCCAGTTCCCTGTGACTGGTTCTGTGGAGCCTGCAGAGGAGCTCTCTTCTTTCTCCTTTGCCTGCTACATCTGCAGACCCCATTTATCAGAAACCATTGATGAAAACAAATCAAATCAAATGTTCTGGGGCCTGCTTAGAAGCAAAGACTAAGATCTTCATTCTGTCACATGGTGTCTGTTTCCAAGAGCATGACAAGCCTAGAAGATGATTGAAGTTTGGGTTTGCCTGTTCTGAGTGCATGAAGTGAGTGCTAATAGCTTGGGTGTTTCACCAAGAGAGGAATAAAAGCCAAAATCAGTGAGCTTGACCTTATGGGGAGAAGGACTTCTGCTGCTCTGTACTGCTTCTTATTCCTAGAGCTGTTGAATAGCAGAAGAATGTTCTACTTTCCTGCTATCAAATGCTCAGTCTTGGCTACCATTCGGTTTTCCTTAGGAAATCACTCTCAGAGTATCACAGGAAATAATGAAATTTTTGCAATTCTGAAAATTCAGACTTAGGAAATGAACATATTCATTGTACATAATTATTCTTTCAGGTATATCAAGCTGCAGAATGGCTTATGTGCACTTTTGATTTCGGATTTGAATTACTTGGATGGTGCCCCAGCATCTTCAGAGGAGGAGGAGGAGGAGGAAGATAATGATGATGATTCTGAAGAGGGCAGTGATGAATATGATGACTCTGGAGCTGAGATCGAAGATGGTAGAGAAGATGATGATGAGTGTGATGAGGGGGATGAGAGTGAGGACAGTGATGAAGATAATGAGGATTTCAATGATTCTGATGACAGTGAATTAGAAGAGCTGGCTGAAAAGGAAGAGACAAGAAAGAGAGGTTGTTCAGAAAAGCAGGTATGTACTTACAGCTATAAGGTGCAAAAATATATTTTGAGGTCTGAAACCTTGTGATTAGGCATTCAGATGAGACCTATTTATTGTGTCTGTCCCAATTGATTCATCTTGTACTTCTGTCATTTTCCTGAAGTGTTTCTTGAAGCTGCTTTTACTGAGAATGTTGTATTTTCTCTAGTCTGCAGCAGCCCTCTGTGTTGCTGTTGGCAGCTTCTCTGATCCTGAAGATCTGCCTGGATTAGCACACTTCCTGGAACATAGTATGTATCTGCTCCTATTTCAGCTTCTCCACCTTCATGTAAAATGGGTGCTATGCAGCTCTGCTTTTCTGAAGTATTTAGTATCATTTCCTAATTTGGCTGTTTGAGAATTTACTTTCATGAGCTTGTGATTTTATGCAAATACTGACTTAGTAAGGAGTCCTTAATATGGGAGAAGGTGTCTCATACACTTTACCAAGCTGTGCTTTAGCTTATATCAACTTGTTACCCATTGAATTGAGGGGAATTATGTTACCTGTGGCTTTATAGACCAGGTTGGAGCTTCAGACCTTTGTCTCCTGGTAAAGGGTGATGAATTAGTAATGTGGACACAGAAACCACGTGAAGTTTCTGCCCAGGTGTGTCCCAAAATACTGTTCTTGCCTGGTTGAGGCCAGGCCTGCCTGGGAGGGCACTGTCAGAGGCAAACTACAGCAGTTACTGGGCACATCACAAATTTCCTCTGCCTGTGAGCTGTGGGCCAGCCATAGAGGGCTTGCTATAGCTGCAGTCAGGATTAACAGGTTAATGTCATCTTGGCACTGTTGGTGATTTTTTGTTGCAGTGGTTTTCATGGGCAGTTTGAAGTACCCAGATGAGAACGGGTTCGACGCATTCCTGAAGAAACACGGGGGTGGAGACAACGCCTCCACGGACTGTGAGAGGACAGTGTTCCAGTTTGATGTGCAGAGGAAGTACTTCAAAGAAGCCCTGGATAGGTAACTTTGTATGAAGGGTGATTAGGTGTTCATTAATGTCTGTATGTGCCTCAGGAGCTTGGGTGTAGTTGCCCAGTTCTTCATTTTGGGGTGATCAAAGGTGTTGCTGAACTTCCATAGCTACCTGCACTACAGCAGTGACACTGAATATAGGAAAGTGCTTTTTCCCTTTGGAATTGTTGCTGTGGGATTATGTAGGACCCATGTTTAGGTCTTAATGCATGCAGCTCTTTGATTGTTTTGGCACTCTTAAGCTGGTAGCATTGATGGCAGGAGAAATGCTGTGCAATGTGACAACTGATCAGAGGGGATGTGCTCCCAAAATCCCAGTGACTCCTGTGAAGTATCTGTCCTGGTAGAGTTACTGTTTTCTCTAAATTGTTGTTAGTTTGTTTCAGGCAGCCTTCAAAGTTGGGGTACAAAGTGTGTCTCAGAAGGAGATATTTAACCCAGGGCAGGTTATTCCCTGCTGAATGTCTCTTTTGACAGAAAGTGCTTGACTTGCTCTTTTGTGCTGCTAGAACAGCTGAGCTCCACTGGTTGGCATGGTTTCCTTTAGTGAGAGGAATTTCCCACTCACAGGGGCATAGCTGAATATTCTTGATGCCATAAAACATCTCAGGAGGAGAGCAGGCTCCACTGCAAATTTACTTTGACATGAGAGCGAGTGTTTTCACATTTTTCTGAGTAGAACCTAAATTTTACTTTACTAAGCTAATTTCAGCTTCCATTTGCATATTAATCTAGCTTTTTAAGATATTTGGAAGTGCGAAAGAATAAAAAAAAAAATAATTGTTATCTGTCACAAGAGATTGCTTAGTGCAAAGGAAAACAGAAAATAGGAGTTCTGTAGAACAGCTTCTTGTACCAAGGAAATAAATGATTGCTGGGGATGAATTCACATTTAGGCACTTGTGGGTCTGAAGAATGGCAAGACATCACCTTTCAGGTGTCTTCAGTGTAATGGGTCTTCTGGCCATAGAACTTCATCAGGGATATATTACTTTTAACTTTTTATTTCTCTTAACCTTTTGCTTCAGCCAGTTCAGCTTTGCATTAAAAAACCTCAGCAAATAAAGCAGAACTATTAGATTCTCTGGCAGCCTTCTGCAGAGTCTCCATGCACTGCAGATCTCTCCCTTTCCAGTGCTCATCTCTGTGGATACAGAAGAAATGTATTTGGATGACAACACTGACTTTTATAATAGATAATCAAATTGTAATGGATATAGAAACTTGTATTTCATGACAATTTGTTTGCTAGAGTTAGGAGGAAACTTCCACTGTGGTCAGGTTGTTCCTGAGGAACAACTGGAGATTTCCTCTGAAACACCTGATACTGGTCCCTCCCTTTTAGCTCCAGATTCCAGCTGGGTGGATCACTTGTCTCCTCTGGTGTGATCATTTTTAGGATGTCATGCAGACAGTGCTGCCCCCATTAATGCCATATCCTACTGCATCCAACCAATTCAGTCCCCCTCTGGAGCTGGGAAGCCCTGCCCTTTGCTTTCTGATGGCTTTTATCTTTCTTTAGGACATTAGAGTCAAGAATGACATAGCTTGTAGTAAGTCAAGCAACTTTGTAAGCCAAAATGGTAGATGTTGGATTTAATTACTGTTCTTTTGCCCTAGCTTAATAGTCACTGAAGAAAAGTGTGTGGATTTTTCTGTTCATAGGTGGGCACAGTTCTTTATTCACCCATTAATGATCAGGGATGCAATAGATCGAGAAGTGGAGGCTGTAGACAGTGGTGAGTAAGAGAATCTTATCCTGTGTGTTCAGCCCATCTTCTTAAAACAAAACCTACTTTGTAACACTGTCTATTGCTTTCTGTGTTGAACTCCCCTTCAAAGCACTTCAGTCAACTTCACCTAGCTTAAATCAAACTCTTGAATTGAAGCTTTGTGACTGTTTGACATCAGTGGCTTTTAGAGGAAGAAAGACTGGATGTAGTGCCAGCCCTGTGAGAGTTTACCCTCACATTTTCATTTATTAGAAATCAATAATCTGAAGTGGTTTGGCAGTAGCTGGCAGGGCAGTTACATGAGCATATGGATGCTCTGCAGTGAACAAAATGCCTTTAGCTCCAGCACAGCCCCAGAGCTCTCTCCAGTCCTGTGCAGAGTTAATTCAATAAGTTGAGGTGATTTTACTTATCTCTTTATAACTGAATAACCAAAAAGTCTCTTTCCAGAAGGAAATTAAACCAGGCATAGAAGTGCTTGGAGTGTTGATTTTCTAATATGTGATGCATACTCCCAGACTACCTCTAAAATGTCACTGTTTCAGGAAAAAAATGTTACTAGCAGATATCCCAACTGGTTCAAATATTTATTCCAAGCAATTTTCTGTATCTGTCTTCTGGCAAGGAAAAATGGGTGATTTGATCTTTGAATTTAGATAAAAGTCAGTGTAAACAGGGACCTGCCTTTGAGTTAAGGTGTGGTTCTCCAGCAGCTTCAGCCATTTTACACCTTGGTGGAGCAGAACCAGACCTTGCCTTGCAGTGCCACCCTGGTGCTGTGCTGCCCTGGAAATGGTGTCAGCTCTCTGAACTGGCTGCAGAGAGCCCAGCCACAGGAATTAGTTTACAGCTCTGCTGTCCATGGTTGTTCTTACCAGCCAAACAGGAACAGGAAAATGCAGTTCAGGAGGGTGAATTGATTTTGGCCGAGCCCCATATTTAGGGTAGTGTAAAGTGCTTGTAAAACTGCATTTTTAGAAGCTTACCTTGCTCACCTTTCAATTACTTGTTAGGCTAGAGGTTGTTCTGTGTGATACATGGTAGAAACAGGTTTGTAATTGTTCTCTGGCTCTTACTGCAGGGCCTGACCCTGGATAATATTGATGGCCTTTTGTCCCTATTGAATGTAACATATTCAGAGCATTCAGACAGGACAAATTGATGCTTTACATGCTTTTCCTTCTTTAACCCTTTCTTTACTTCTCAGCAATGAGCTGAATTTTTCCTCTTATATTCATTGCTGCTAGCAAGTCCTCTTTATTATTTCACTACTTCATTCATATGTTAAAAGAACTTCCAGACTGCATCTGTGTGGTATGTCTCCTTTTCAGTTTGGCTGGGATTTGTGCTTTGTTTTGTGGGAACATGATGTCAAACTTTGATGCATGCCACTGCAAATTCTTATAATTCACAGAGTATCAGCTAGCAAGGCCCTCTGATGCAAACAGAAAGGAGATGTTATTTGGGAGTCTTGCCAGGCCTGGACATCCTATGAAGAAATTTTTTTGGGGTAAGTCCTGAATTTCTGTTATAAAATGGTAATGATGCTTAAACTTTTAACCACTTAGAAGTTTGAGTGGTTAGATGCACTAACATAAACTATCATATCACAGCAACCATTAAACTTGTTCAGAAGAGTTCAAGCATTTACAGGAAAATGGTTGGGAATAAAAGCTGTCTCTTTCTTAAGATCCTTTTCTTTCTGGTCCTGCTTTTTGCTGCTGTTATAGCTGGGTTGCTCAAGGTGTACAATTATGGAACTTTCTCTTACACAAAGGTGGTGCTCTCTGAGTCATCTCCATCTTGCTTAAGCTTGTTGTTTTGCTATTAGAATTTCCTGGAAAAATAAATTCTTTCTAGTTGTATGTCCAAGGAGGTTTTTCAAAGTAAATAATTTGCTGTTGAACTTCCAGAAGTTAGACCTTCACAGCCTTGTGAGGGGAGCAGAATGGAAATTTGTCCTTCTCTTGGACAATCCAGTCCTTGCTCCCTCACCCTCGTGGTGCTGGTGAGTGTGTAAATAGCAGTGTGATTGATGGGTGTTAGAGTTACCAGCTTTGAAGTGTAGCTTGTTTTTATAAATTCCTGTGGTGACATACACTGAACTTCATAATGCCTCCTCTTTTTCCCTCTGCTGTCTGCAAGTTCCATTGGGGGGGAATAGCTGGCAACACACAGTGAGCTGTGCAGCCTGTGGGAGATGTGATAATGCAGGACTGTGTCCTTCCTTGTCATAAAAATATCAGCTGTCCTTTGGATAAGAACCAGAAATGGGAAAACACCCAGTTTCACTTAACACTCCTTTCACTCCAAATTTCTATTAGGTATTTTGAATTAATGGAGCTCTACCATGATTAGACCTAGGGAGAAAAGTGAATTCTCATGATGGTTTTGCTGTTAAGCACTGTGTGGATCACTCAGCCTGCCTCCCCTGTGCTGTTTGCAGGTAATGCAGACACGCTCAAGCACGAGCCCAAAATGAGAAATATCGACACCTACACCAGGCTGAGGGAATTCTGGCAGCGCCATTACTCTGCTCACTACATGACTTTGGTTGTCCAGTCTAAAGGTAACATTTGCTCCTTAAAAACAGCCTCATTGCTGCTGCTGCTTTTGGAACCAGTCCAGCTGGAGCCCAGGCCAGTGCAGTGGTCTGTGCAGTCCTGCAGAGGGTATTTATATGGAGATTTTAGCCTGGTTTCCAAATGAAACCAGACCTGAGCACTTGTGCTGTGTTATTGTCATCCTGCTGCTTCTTGAGAAACCTTTTGAAGCTGTTGAATGGGTTCCATATTAACACAGAAGGGAAAAATCTCAAAGATAGCATTTCAGAAATAATCTTGTAGCAATGAAGAGTGAAAACACTTTAATGAATTAATGCTGCTGGTTTCTCTGCCATCAGCTGTGAAACTCCTCAGCAAGTGGTGGGTAGGCTGAGACTGAATGTCCCAGTTGTCTTGTTTGTCTAGGAGGAGTGGAGATTCTATTTTCTTCCCCCACAGCTTGAAAAATTCTATTCAAATTTTATTTCAATGGAGAACTGCAAACCTATGGGTTGTTTCTACTGAGAATGGAAGAAACACATTTCTCAGAAGTTATTCAAGTTAGATTAGTGTTTAGGGAGGAGTTTTGTTGAATGCTAAAACTGATTGCAATTCCCATCTCTGAAATGGAGATGGTAATAATAGAGGCATTCTTTCTTTTCTTCTTTGCTTTTAATTTTGGTCTAGACAGTAAACTAGTTAGGGTGCTGAATGCCTCTTGAATAGTCATGAAGCCAGTGATGGATTGTAGGATTTTCTGTGGTGATTGGGAAGAAACTTTGTAGTAACTGATAACCAGCCAGGTCACTTTTGTATTTCCTTCTCTGTTAATGTGAACCCAGCAGCGAATCCTCCCCCTGACCCATCCAGCCTTCTTTGTTGCTGTTGTTTACATATGCAACATCACTTTGGGAGTTCAGAATGGTTGCTCAAACAAGCAAAGATTTTATTTTAAAACCCCTTCTGGTTCGTGGCTCATTTCCCTCAGAAAAAAGGATGGGGAGAAGGAGTCCTTCAGACTGCAGGGCTGCATTTGAGGGGAAGGCTCTGTGTAATCTGGAGAGTTGTGGAATGAGCTGCAAGTACTGGTGATTTTGTAGATCCCTGAGACAGTAATTCCTTCTCCCAGTCACTCCAGGCACTACTGAACTTTAAATCCCTGTTGTGCCAGCCTGGGATTTGAGCACTCAACACAAACCCAGAGCTGTGACCATGGGTACAGTTCAATGAATGTTAAGAATTGGCTCAAACCTATGGCTTTGAAGTTTATAATTTAGAACTTTGCAGTTTTCAAATACACTGACTTGCAGCCTCTTTGAAATAACTGAACTGGTGAGATAAGGTAACTTGTTTTAGATCTTCAGGAAATCCCATTTCTGTCTTTCTTCTCTCTTTTTTAGAAACACTGGATACATTGGAAAAGTGGGTGACAGAAATCTTCTCTGAGATCCCAAATAAGTAAGATTCGTTTGATGCATAAAGACATTGCAGATGATAAAATTATCTCTTCTTAAAATAACATTAAAAAAAAATCCCTTACTGGAGAAACAAAGAAGATTACCATTTGTTAATTAACATTCTTATCTGGGGGAAAAAAAGGCAGCTTTTAAAATTAAAGACCACAGTTAATTGTTCCAGGAAGGCTTTGTTTCTGCTTAACAATTATTTAGTCTGTGAGCTGTGTGGTGCTAACTTGAAGCAGTGTTTACTTAGTATGTGCTGATGCCTTGACTTTATGATAAGTCATTCAAACCTAGATTATCAGTTCAAATTGCTTAGCTTTGCTTTGTGTCAAATATACTCAGGAGCAGAATTAATTAACACCGTATCTGGAATTTAAGTGCCATCCTTAGGGTGGCAGTGGGTTAGAAATAAATCTTTTTAATGGTTCACTCCACTATGCTCTCTAAAAGGGGGGTTCTGCAAAAGCTTTGCTATCATTTTGTTTCTCTTTCTCAAGATGTTTGTATCTGTGGTGCTTGGAAATGCTCTTGTGAGAGCCTAATGCCATTCAGAGACACATTTGTCTGTCCTGAGCATGCCCCTCCTCATCCCTCCTGCCCCACAGGACAATCCATCAGGATTCCTTGGGTCCAGGGCGAGCTCAGGATGTTGTTTCCTGCTCCTGGCTGTACAGAAGCAAGTTTTGTGCTGTTAGTGCTGTGGACAGAAGGAAGGGGAGCTGTTGGGGGTGGTTCCTTGCTCAGTTGTGTGGGCAGGCTGCCTCCCAGGGTCCCTCCCTGGGGCTGGGGGGATGCTGGGCTGCCCCCTTGGAGAAGGGCCCTTTCCAGGCTCCCTGGTGTCCTGCAGAGCTGTGCTCCTGATGCCTTTGAATATCTCAGTGCAGCCTTGAACCCCTGCCAGTAACATCACACTTCCATTTTGCTTTTAAGTGGTTTACCCAAACCCAGCTTTGGCCATCTGACTCAGCCTTTCGACACGCCAGAGTTTCACAAGCTCTACAGAGGTGAGTGAAATGGATTTCAATGTTTTGGGTACCTGAATACTGAAAGAAATTTTCTCTGGGTGATCCAGATACTTTGTAGAGTAATTCTGTGTGGTTTTAAATAGCTTCTAACTGTTCTTTCTGCATTATGTAACATTTCTTATTTCTGTCTTGTCATGTATATTTATAATTAATCAATTTATTTGTGTCCAGTTGTTCCAATCAGGAAAGTTCATTCATTGACCATCACCTGGGCACTGCCCCCACAAGAACAATATTACAGGTACACTGTGCTGCATTTTACTTCTGTGTTTGTGCTGTGAATTATTTACTGACTTTCACAACAAACCAAAGAATCTCATTTACTTGTCTAACAGATTACTTTGGTTCAGCTTGGGGGGCATTTTAAAAATGAATTAAAGCATTGCAGATACAGTTCCCTTTCCTCACTGACTCAGATCACTCATTATGTTCTGAGCTCCCTTTTCAGCTTATTATCTTAATTCTGCCTGAAAATGCAAAACTTACCCTCAAGAAAGAGACAGTGCATATTTTAGTCATTAGCCCAGTGGTTTGAAAGTTTTCTGTGAAATGTGTTACCTCCTGGCATCTAATCTCCTCCAAATTTTCTCTTAGGGTGAAGCCTCTTCATTATATTTCCTGGCTGGTGGGACATGAAGGCAAAGGCAGTGTTCTTTCTTTCCTTAGGAAAAAGTATGTGGTTTTTAAGCATGGTTATTAAATGCTTTGATCTCATTCAAATACAGATAAACTCTGTTTTGTGCATTTCTATTTTCTATAGATGTAAAAGCAGGCCAAGCCTGCCTTTTTGTATCAGTGTTTTGTAGTGATATTCTGTAAGGTGATGATAAAGCCAAGTAAGAAATAAATGGGCTTTTTGTCTGTGATTCATGGCTCAGCAGTATCTCTGACTGATCTTTGAGATCTCCAAAAGGTTATTCAGCTTTTTCACTGTTTTTCTTGAATTCTGTATCCTGAGGTCACATCCTTTAGTGGAAAGCTTTGTGTAAACTGTAAATGGATTGAAAGCCTCTGAAATAAAAATGCACTGTGATATACTGCTTGTAACTGAGCTCAAACAAAGCTGAAATGATTAATTAATAAGTACCTTCCACTCTTCCATAGGTTTTGGGCCCTTGCATTGTATGGAGGAAATGGAGAGACAGGATTTGAACAGAACTCCACTTACTCCATCTTCAGCATTTCTGTGACTTTGACTGATGAAGGTTACAAGCACTTCTATGAGGTATGGTGTCCTGCAGCTCATTTTTCCTGCTGTTTCCCTAATGCCTGGAAAAATGAATGTGTTCCTTTCTGTCTGCAGGTGGCCCACGTCGTGTTTCAGTACGTGAAGATGCTGCAGAAAAGGGGGCCAGATCAAAGGCAAGTGTTTGCCCCTCCAGCAGGTATTTGTGGTGGTGTCCTCCATTATCCTGTTATTTATAGTGTTTGCACTTTTTGTGGGATTCCTGGAGCATTAACAGGGGGTCACTAGTAAAGCTTGTCTGTGTGGAAAACATAACAGTTTAAAGAAGTTTAGAAAGAAATTTTCTAAATGTTGATGCTTATTTCTGTTTTTAGTTGTACTTATTGTGATGTGATTCCTTCAGTTTAGTAAGCTCTAGTGTAGAGGTCAAGTGCAGTTTTGTGTTTATTTTAAATGAATTTGTTGAGCCAGGTCTGTGGAAGTCAGGGCTGGGTGTTCTGGTGTTAGCCTGTATGTTAATTTGGTATCAGATTTTGACTCCTCTTAGTTCACTCTCTTTCTCTTTGGAAAGTAGAAGAACTTTCTGCCAGTTCTGAGAAATGCTGTTTTGGGAAGTGCATTTAGTACTGGCTTCTGTGTCTTGTACCTGAATGAATCATCAATCTCACCACTGATGCCTTTCCTAGAAGGCTCCTTTTTTAAGATTCTTGGTAAATGTTGTGGAATAATGGAGAGAATCCACTTTTATTGTCTTCTTCCTCCTTTGCAGAATATGGGAAGAAATACAAAAGATTGAAGCTAATGAATTTCACTACCAGGAACAGGTATTTATCCACTGTTCTGACATAGGTAAACCATGAAAAGTATTACTTTTTCATATTGAAACACATTTTCAAAGTTCTATTTGAGAGGAAATACATTGTGCACTTAATGAGGCTGTATTTGGCTGAAAGGAGATGTATTCTAGGCAGAGAAATTTTGAGATTTTTCCCTAACAGAATTTAATGTTAATTTTTAATTCCTTACCTGCTAGGTTGGCTCTTTTTCAGTTTAGTCTTTCTTATTCCTACTACATTCAGCTATGTTCTGTTTCTTACTAGATAACTTGTTTTTTTTTCTTTGAATGGCACTGAAATTTCCTTTTGGGAAAACAAATCCATCCATACAAATCATACAGCAGGAACATAGATTTGTGTGTGCTTTTGTGACAGGGATTGGAATCCCAGGGGCACAAGAATGACTTTGTCATGGCACCCCAGCTCTCTGCTTGGTGGATGGAGCTGTGCTAAGGAATGATGGTCTCAGAGGCAGGGCTTGGCATAAATGGTTAGGGGGTGCCCAGGAGAGGCTGAATGTTTCCTCAGGTGTTTGGTGTCTTTAGAAATCCTTGGGCAAGTTTCCCACTACCTTTGCAAGACACAGATGTGCTAAACTCAGCTCTTGCCAGGTGTTCTGTGCTCTCTGACCCAGAATCTGGGCAGTCTGATGCTGGCTGCTGCAAGCAACCCAAAGGCACTTAGCAAGGAGCTGAGCAGCCTGGTCCTCTGGGCAGCCTGGTCCTCTGGGCAGCCTTCCCCTGCCAAGAGGCCACGTGTGTTTGGTGCTCCAACAGGAGAAGCTCCTGCTCCTCCCCCTGCACACCATGGCAGGGAGCTGGGCAAGGGGCAGAGCCAGAGGTAACTGCAGCAGCAGCAGTTCCTTGCCTTGTACTTGCCAGGTCACTTCAAATCTTCAATTGTTGCAGGACTCTGCCTGTGTCCCCTGGAGGCAAGGAGTGCATTCTGCTGGATCTTTAACTTCCTAGATTCCATGACTGTGAACTGCATAATCAAGGTTTCTTCTCCAAAGATGGTGTGTCTTTTCAGGATTCTCAGAGGAGACTGAACATTAGATATGGTTGTGCAATATTTTTAATTTAATAACTGAAACTAAATGCTGTAACAAGCACAGCATCCAACTCATGCCCAACATATCTGACTAGTCAAGCTCTTCTCAGAACAGAAAATTGATATCTTGTGTTTCTAATTATGTGACAAATAGCTTTATTTCCTTGCTTGCAGACAGATCCAGTTGACTATGTGGAAAACCTTTGTGAGAATATGCAGTTGTTTCAGAAGGAAGATTTTCTGACAGGAGACCAGCTCTTGTTTGAATACAGGCCCGAGGTAAATGTTCTTTGAACTCTGATTATATGTTTTGATGTAAGGAAAACATGTGCATACTGTGTAATACAGGCATGTGTTTAGGCATTTGTAATTAAACAGAATGCAGGCACAGGTTGTGTATTAATTGAAACACTTGTGTTCAGAAAGCAAATCTGTTTTGTAAGCTTGTTATGTCTTGTTCTTCCTACATTCCAACTGAGAAGTCTTTGCTGGTTCAGGCAGTCAGAGCTGCATTTGAACTGAAATATTGTCTGGAACTTGTAGATCATTGCTGATGCCCTGAACCAGCTCAGCCCTCAGAGAGCCAACCTGGTTTTGCTGTCTGCTGCCAACGAAGGCCAGTGTCACCTCAAAGAGAAGTGGTTTGGGACTCAGTACAGCATGGAAGGTAAAGCAGCAGCAGGAGCTGGGAATGTCTGATTCCTGCATTACAGGAAGTGATGGGGTGACAACACAGAGTACAAGTGCATGGGAGCAGGGTAATGAATCCTCAGTGCCTTACTGAGCTCACCATTGGTCCCTGTGCCACCCCCAGCTGCTCTTTGTTTGGGGCCACTCCATTCCCACTCCTGCAGTTCCTTTGGGAGGAGAGGTCCCAGCGAGCTCCATTCAGGGGGAGAGCACCAACAATGGAGCACAGGGTGGAGGGGGAGCTGCATTACTGAGGCACACTTGATTTGCTTTTTAATAGACTGCTCCAGTCCTGCTCCAGAAGGTTTTGTAGGAAGGGATTTAGAAAGAATGCTGAGGAATGGTGATGTTAAGAAACTCCTGTGATACTGCAAATCTTTCTGGAGATTGGGAAAAGATGTCTGGAAATAGGATGGCCTTCCCTTCTGCTGAACTAATGCATTTCATGGTTTTTAACAGATATTGACAAGTACTGGAGTGATTTATGGGACAGTGACTTTGAGTTAAATCCGGATTTACACCTTCCAGAAGAAAACAAATACATAGGTGAGGCACCTGGGCATGAGTGAAATCTTCTCCAGTGGTTTATTTGAGAATTTGCTGTGGTTTAGAAACAACCTAAACTGGTATCAACTGGTTTTTGCAATTTAAAAAAAACATGAGCATTCTGTTCAGCTGGATTTTATTTACTATTCTTTTATTTATAAGCTTAAGAACTGAGTTATTTTAAGGCATATAAACTTAGAGATGATAATGCCATAACAGAGCAGGCCTCACAGTCAGTGAGAGTTAACACAGTCAGTGAGAGTTAATTCTCTCTTATTAGAGAATTTTATTTGCTTAAGCCTTCTATTTCTGAAGGCATCTAAATACCATCTGCCTTTGTTGCCAAAAGCAAATGAAATGAAAGCCAGGACTTGTGTTCTGGATGGAATGTGGTGATGCCACTTCTTCTCTGCTTCTGAGCCACTGTTCTGGTGTGGAAGTGGAAAAGAGGTGTTCTTTGGGTCCAGGAAAGTACTGTCACAAAGAATTTAGAAAACTGGAGGGGAAAAATGTATTTTTTTATCCTTTTGAAGACTTGGATAATTTAGCCTGATTGTGTCTGTGAAACACACTGATGTGGTTTTGGTGTGGTTTTTCTCCTTGGTAGCCACCGACTTTGCTTTGAAAGTTGCTGACTGCCCCGAGACAGAGTATCCAGTCAAAACACTCAGCACACAGCAAGGCTGTCTCTGGTACAGGAAGGATGACAAATTCAAAATCCCCAAAGGTAAATGCCTGAGGGCTTTCTGAACAGCAAGACCCTGTTTTTACCAGGAATTTATCTGAAGGCAAATAAGCCCTGGTAGTGTTCCCCATTTAAACTGAAGTGCCTGCTGTCACTCTCCCATGGTCCTTTTGATATATTTATTAGCTACAATAAAAGAGAAGCAGGTGAACTAAGGCAACAGAGACACCCTGCTGATACCTCAGGTGGAAAAGTGGAATCACAGAAATTTACTGACTTCTGAACAGTCTCTGTGGGGACAGGATTGGGCAGACAGAATATGCTGCTGAGACAAGGGCTTGAGAAGGAGGGGACTCATTAATTAGAAAGGACATAGTCTCTTCTACAGAAAGAGAAAAATACAGCCTGGATCTGAGACAAAGGTCTGAAATATATTGCTGCTTTCAAGCAGAATGTCACAGTTTTTAGTGTGTCTGTAACAGATGTTCTGTGGAGTTTTCTTTTTCTATTTATAGCAGTCATGCCATGGGAGTATTCTGCAATACACAGCTTTGTTTTCTAATATTTGGTACTTCAAAGGGAAGATTTTTGGAGTAAGAAGAGATTTAATTGTGACTTAAAATAAGAAAAAAAAGTGTTATAGATGAGAGACCATTTTCATTAAACTTGAATTGTCACCAAAGAGCAACTTGCTGGAAATGTATTTGAGTTCAGGAAGTTGTCACTTTCTCTCCAATTGCTCATTTAAATTTCCTTTTCCTCACCAGGTTATGTTCGATTCCATCTGATCTCTCCATTGATACAGCAGTCTGCAGAGAAGTGAGGATTGTATTATTTATGCTTACCTTGCAGAGTAACTAAATTACCATACCTAGTGAAAAAGCAGGAAGAGACTTTAATTTTAAGCAGGAATAGCACAAGGTGTTCTTTCCTCACATCCTTCCACCTTCCTTGTGGTTTTATCTGCAGTTTGGTGATGGTGGTTCTGCAGCAGCTCCTGCCTGGAGCCAACAGATGTGTAAGGAGTTCCATGCTGTGATATTCCCTGGGCAAGTCTGGGAAAAAATAATGTACCAGCAGCAGTGCTCAGAGAAGGGGCTGCTCCTGAGAAGAGCAGTCCACAGTCATGTCCTGAGCATGTCCCAGCATCCTGGGAGCCTGCAGGAGCAGAGGCTGCAGCAGCCTTGAGAAACCAGCTGTGGGTTGGGCAGAGCTCTGGGTTCAGTTCTGGGTCTGCTGCACTTGGCTTGCCCCAGGCTGCCATTGCCACTTGTACCCAGTGTCACAGTGACGTTGTCATAAGCCTGCCAAGATCTGCACAAACCATGTTTTGGGAAAGCCTTTGTAAGTCTGTTTTTGTGAGGTGTGTTAATCTTTGAATTGGATCCAGGCAATAACAAAAACCTGAAAGCAGGGACTGCAATTTCCAGGTTGTGTAGCCTGCTTTGCTCTAGCTTATTATCATTTTTTTGCCTTGGTAGATAAATAATCACCTCATTACATAAGTATTGAGCATAACTGAGTCTATCTGTCCCCCATGCCTTTACACAAAGTAAAATTACTTCATTTGCTGTGATTTTTCCATGTTTTGAGCATTGTCTTGTTAAAACGTGCCTCCTTACCTTGAAGAAACCTTAAATCTTGTGAAGCTGGAATCTTTCACATTGCCAGGAATAGCTGAATGTGCAGATAATTTTTAAGTAGTGTCCTGTACTTTCTGCTCAAAGGGAAACCTGCATTCTCTATTTCTGGTTTTTTGGGAAAATTTCTTTTCGAATCTCATTTTACACAAATTCCATTTCTGTTGGAATTCACTGTGTGTGCCATCAAGCTCTTTGGGCTTAACTTTGATATTTAGTCCTTCCTTGTTTTCTTTCTTCTCAACCCCCTGCCCTTTTCTCCCTCCAGCATAGTCTTGTTTGATACATTTGTAAACATCCTGTCCCACAACCTGGGGGAACCAGCCTACGAAGCAGACGTGGCTCAGCTGGAGTACAAGCTGGTGGCTGGGGAGTATGGCCTGATCATCCGAGTGAAAGGATTCAATCACAAACTACCTGTAAGCTCTGCTCACCTCCTCACTGCTCTGATGCCTGCAGCTTTGCAGTGTGTGTGCTTTTCTGGAGCTTGGAATGGCTGGATGAGGCATTTTAAGTAGGAAAAATTGGTCCCTGGCAGGGTAATGCAGCAAATGTGCTGCTTTTTCTTGTGCTTACATGTAGAAGGATGGAGTTGTGTGAACTTACACAAGCTCAAATTACTGACTTCAGGCTGACTTAAATCTTCCTTTAAGTAGTAACTGTATCTCCATTAAAATTTTAACAGCTTTTCTTATAAAAAGAGCTTTGTGTCTCTCATGGCCATAAAGAGGATTGGAGCCTTTCCATCCCTAAGTTGTGCCTATTTGCACAGTGTCTGGAGAAGGGTGTCTGAAAAGAGATTTTGGTTTCAATTTGATCCAGCTTCTGAACATGCTCATTTTGGGTGCAGATTTTCTGTGTTGGCTTGCTGAGAGGATTGGGGGATCCCTGTTCCCATTTCCTAAATGCTGACTATGTAAGACATGGCAGGCACAGACAAGGCAACCATCAACTTCCATTGCAAGAGCTTTGCTGGAGCTTTAAGACCATTAATCACCTGTCAGATGTATTAATAGGAGTTTTAACAGAAAAAGCCAAATATGCAAGCAGCAGGGTCTGAATATTCTTTTTTTTTAATCCTGAATGATGTCTCCATTGTGATGTCATTGCACTGGTCAGCTGTAAAAGGAAAAACTGGAATATTGAACACAGAAATGTTGGGAGTTCCAGGCTAGATTTGTTTCAATTAGGATAAGGAAACTCCTATTGATCTGGGATATTGAGCTTATTCAGTGTGTAGAAACACTGCCCCTCTGAGACAGTCATTTGGGATAGAATGGTTTAGTGAAGAACATCTGGCAGAATGGAGGAATGTGCTTTAGTAATGCTCCATGTCTCAATAATGATAATTTTATTAATGATAACTTCATATTATTGTATAGCACTAAATTGAAATTGGTTCTTAAACCAACAAAAACCCCAACTTAAAAGTGTTCTCTTTGCAGCTTCTATTTCAGCTCATCATCGATTACTTGTCTGACTTCAGCTTTACCCCAGCAGTTTTTGAAATGATAACAGAGCAGCTGAAGAAAACATACTACAACATCCTCATCAAACCCGAGACTCTGGCCAAGTGAGTGCTGGGGGAGGGCAGCAGTGGCTGAGCAGCAGGTGCTGAGGCTGAGCTGCTGAGCTCAGGGCCCCCTGCCCTGTGCTCACAGGGAGTGTTCCAGGCTTTGCTCGGAGCTCAGGGAGCCCCAGCGGCTCTGCCGGCAGCGGGTCAGACTCGTGGCCACACCAACCCCCAGGGAGCCACTGCCCAGCACAGTCAGCCATGGGCCCCTGGGACCCCCTCCCTGTGTGCAGTCAGGAGTGGCCTCCCTGGCCCCAAACAGCTCCTGATGTGCTGTGCTTGTGTCCCCGTGGCCCCGCAGGGACGTGCGGCTGCTGATCCTGGAGCACGGCCGCTGGTCCATGACCGACAAGTACCAGACGCTGATGAAGGGGCTCTCCATCGAGGCCCTCTCCGCCTTCGTCACCGCCTTCAAGTCACAGCTCTTCGTGGAGGGTCTGGTGCAAGGGAACTTCACCAGCAAGGTGAGTGCAGCCTTGGCAGCTGAGTGCTCACACTGCTGCTCCAAAGGGCCTTTGGCACTCTGAACCCGGCTGGTGCTGCCTCTGTTCTGGCACTCTGGGGGTTCCTGGGTACTGGGCAGCCTCACCTGCAGCACCTCAGGAGTGCTGCCAATGGCAGGCCACAGTTGCCAGCTGGAACAGCAGTTTCCAGGAATTTGGATTTAAACTGCAGATAGGAAAAAATGTAGTAGATGCCTGTAATCTCTTTCTCCTGTTGCCACCATTTTTTATATTGTTTGGTGTATTGATATATTTGATATGGAGAAATTCCTGCAGTGGTGCCATAGGAGGAGGCTTCCCTCAGAGCACATTTATCCTGGAAATCCGATTGCCTGCGTGGTTTGGTTAAACCTCATTGAGTGCCAAACACATGGAGTAAGGAGAACAGGTGCTGTTTCTTTGGCTCATGCCTTCTCCTTCTGGAGACATTACAATGCAAAAGCAGTGGAGACTCTGCAGTGCAGAGGAGCTGGAGGGACTGGGGACAATGTGAGGAGCAGGGATGGAGGGAGCAGGACAGCTCAGCTCTTCTTTGCTTGGGGCTCACCCAAGTGCTGCACTGGGGTGTGTCGTTGTTAATTGGGCTAATAATTCTCTTCTAAATAAAACTGATGTCTTTGCTTTCTTCCCTAGGAAGCAAAGGATTTCCTGAATTATGTTGTTCAGTGAGTATCTCTTGACTCTTTAATTGCTGATTATATGGAAACTATAATCAAGCTGATGTTCTTCTCTGGAGGAGGGAGTCAGAGTGGGAGTGCTCAGGAATTCCCTTCTTCCCTCTGGTGTTTACAGGAGGTGGCTGCTGATGGTGGCAGTTGAGGTAGCTCTGGTTTGGGGAAGGGATAAATAACATCAGACCAAGTCTGTGAATGTCTGGGTGTTGCTCTGGTTTTGGCCAGGGTGTGAGCAGGCGTTTGATGTTGTGCTGTTTGTGCTCCCCCCAGAAAGCTCCACTTTGCTCCCCTGGCCCATCCCTGCCCTGTGCAGTTCTGGGTGGTGGATTTGCCAAACACCCACCTGCTCTGTAAGGTGAAAACTCTCAACAAGGGTGATGCCAACTCCGAGGTGACAGTCTATTACCAGGTAACGTGTGCTGGGCTGTGCTGGCCTGGTCCCTCTGGCACCTGCCCACGCCCCTTGAGAGCAGGCTCTGCACAGGGATGTCACAGAGGGGACACAGACACCTCATGTGAGCACAGGCCCTGTGTCCCAAGGCTGAACCCAAGTGGAATTCCCTGTGGGGGGCTCCCTGAAACCAGCACATTTCCTTCCTGGACTGGTGCTGGGAGCTGGGTTAGTGCTGTGGCAGCTCCCTGGCTCTGATCTTGGGGCCTGGGCTGGGCCTGTCCCCTCAGGGAAAACCAGAACCTCCCATCTGTCCCTGCTGTGAATTGTCCCTCAGTGCTGCAGTCCAGGCTGAGGTGTGTGCCACAAATCACCTTGGCCTGAGCAATCACATTAAACCCACCCTAAATTCTTCATTTTCTTTCCAGTCAGGTGCCAGGAACCTGAGGGAATACACCCTGATGGAGCTGCTTGTGGTAAGTTTGTGTTTGTGCCTCCTAAGGCAGCAGTGTCTCCCCTGAAAACAGAGCTTGCAGCTGAGGCCATGAGGCTGACTGGCCCCCAGCATGCTCCTATTGCTGCCCTGGCTGAAATGTTTGGGTGGGTGTCCCCAAATGCTGCCTCAAATGACACTACAGGAGGCTGTTCTTGCAGCTCCCAGCCCACAGGACTGAGCCCTCTTAATGCAGTGGTTGTGGCTGGCCAGAGGCACTTCAGTGTCCCCCTGCTGTGTGGAGCCCATGGGGGGCTGCAGGGCAGTGGCACTTCTGCTGTACCTTTTGCTGTTTCAGATGCACATGGAGGAGCCTTGCTTTGACTTCCTGAGGACCAAGCAGACCCTTGGGTGAGTTCACTGGGGAGGAATTCTCCAGTGGCTGCTCCTACACTCCTGCTCTCACTGTTCTCTGGTGTTTTTACTCTGGGAATTCTTCCTGCACAGTGGCTAACTGTAATGGAAACACCAACATGAACACTTCAAAACCAAAAGCACCCTTCAATACAAGCTGCAAACCAAGTTGCTTTTGACTTCTGTAAGAATTGCATCTATTACCAGTGTGTTAACTCAGAATTATTCAGCATAAAGTTGTTCCTTCCACTTCCACACTCTGCCCCCCCTTCCCCAGGGCTGTTTTCACAGCAGCTCTGTGGTGCTGAGCAGCCTCCCTCAGAGGCACCCTGCTACCTCAGGAAACTGGAGCAGGCTTTTCACAGCTCTGGGTCTCTCACTCTGCTTGGATTAGTTTGCAGGAATGCAAATACAAACACTCCCAAGTTTAAAAGGATTTCCTAAAGCTAAGACAACACTGAAAAGCAGCAATGCAGAAAATAAAGAAAATAACACTATTGCAAATTTGGATCTCAGATTTTTCTCTCTGAAGTACCAACACTTTTAACTTGCAGCATGTCCTGTAAATGAAAAGTTAATTATGCTTGTGGAATGACTTTATTGTTTCATCCTTTCTTCTTTTAAGCTACCACGTGTACCCCACCTGCAGGAACACTTCTGGGATTCTTGGCTTCTCAGTCACAGTGGCAACCCAGGGAACCAAATACAAGTAAGTCTCTTGGGTGGGGAAAGTTCTCCCCTGCTCCCAGCCTTGGCTGTGGGAGTCACCTGCTCCCAGCTGAGTTCATTCCTGTTCNGCAACCAAATACAAGTAAGTCTCTTGGGTGGGGAAAGTTCTCCCCTGCTCCCAGTTAAGAGTTCAGTCCTGTTTTGGGCCAGAGGGATTTTTTAATTCCAGGGGGTCAGAAGGGTCACTGCTGGCAGCCACATACATCATCCTGACTCAAAACCAACACCTGAATAAAACAGTAGCCTTAGGCTTCTTAAAACTGCAGTGGTCCTGACTTGAATAGTGAAAAGTAATCTCAAGACTAGGTAAAACATCCCCCTGCCCTTCTGAAGCTATTCTGCCAGGGGAGTTCAAATCCTGTTAATGCTGTCTCGCTGTTCTTGTGGCTCATGTTCAGCAGGCACAGCCTGTTATGGTTTTGTTCAAACCTGGGCCTTTGAACTACAAGCATTTGACCTGCCAGAGTTGAAGGGTTATTTGAAAAATGTGCCACTTGTGAAAAATAACACTGTGTCAGTGAAAGCTTATTAGCACAGTGCTGCTGCCTCTAGTTTTTACATTTGGACCCTTCCATTACTGAGGTCTTTGTCATCAGTGGGGGTTTTAATGTGTCAGAAACCTCAGGATCCCTCACATCACATTTTCTTTCAGTCCTGATCCTGTAGCCCATAACTGCAGAGCTGAGGGCTGCAGCTGGGGATACCAGAGCAGGTCCTCAGCAGTGGCTCCTGAAGTTCCTGTGTACAGCTAAAAATGAAAAGAAAAAAAAAAAACAACCAAAAAAACCAGCTGTTCTCACAGCTGGGGAGAGCTTTTCAGGGCATGAGGGAAGTGAGCCTGTCCCTTCCTCATCATTTGGGGGCTGCTACTTTACCCTTTAATATTGCTTTGGGAATTTTTTTTTTCCTGCCTAATTTAATGATTTGTTTCTCTTTTAGTTCTGAATTGGTGGACAGGAAAATAGAGGAGTTTCTTTCTTGCTTTGAAGAGAAAATCAAGGATTTAACTGAAGAGGCTTTTAACACCCAGGTAAAACTTCATCTTGAAAAGCTCTTCTTTGAGCTGCATGATTCAGTTACAGCTCTCTGGCAATTTTCTGAGGTTTTCTGGACAAAGGCCTAACCTTTTAAAACCTGCCTCTTGCTCTGTTCTGCTGTTATTCTCTGGCCATTTGCAGTTAAGTTCAAAAAGCAAGGAGCTACCTCATTAACATAATTAAGCTTTTCTTTCAACTGCAGTGACTGTGATGGTAAATTAAGGTAGTTCTAAGCCCAGTAAAACTAATTGTTTTTTTCCCACATAGGTTACAGCGTTGATAAAACTGAAAGAATGTGAAGACTCCCACCTTGGAGAAGAAGTGGACAGGAACTGGAATGAAGTGGTGACCCAGCAGTACCTGTTTGACAGGCTGGCACGGGAGGTGGGTGTCCTGCAGCTGGGGGACACAAAAACCACACTGGTTTTGCAGCAGTTTCAAAAGCATAAATGGGATTTATGCTACTAGTGACACATTGGGTCTAAAATGACATGTTATTTTAAAAAGGTGCTTTGATCCAATGGAGTAGAGGTTGCAGAGAAAATGTTTTTATGTTTAAAATTACTTGAATCACCACTGTGCTGCTAAAACCTCCTTCCTGTGGGTTTCAGATTGAAGCTCTCAAGTCTATTACACAAGCAGACCTGGTCAACTGGTTCCAAGCTCACAGAAGCAACCAGAGGAAAGTTCTCAGTGTACATGTGAGTGTCTGTCAGCTCTTGTTGCCAGTTTCCATAAGCAGAGTGCAGTAAGAGTGTGGGAGAGGAAAATATGATGTAACTTTTACTGTGGTCATGTGCATTTTACTGTGGTCATCTGCATTTTCTACATTTTTAAGTAGTACTCCTATGAGAATTGCATTTTAGTATCTCAAGTTAATTGTCAGGGCAACGAGATCTGAACACTGACTGAGATCTCAATTTCTCTTTGGTACCTTTTTTGCAGGTGATTGGATATGGAAAGCATGAAGGGGACTCAGAGGTGACTGCTGTCTCAGGACAGAACTCTTCATCTGGTGAAATACCTCATCTTGTTTTTTTGCCCCCCTCCTCTTTGATGAGTGACATTACTTCCATCAAGGACATCAAAGCCTACACATCAACTCTGAATGTTCTCCCTTACCATAAAATATTGAAATAAAACTGATCTCTTGCCCTGCCCTGCTGTGTAATACAGGTGCTTTCTGCAACATCAACATTACAAACCTATTTTTATTAAACCAGAGCTGTAGTGGTAGCTGGGATGAAGATGCCCATTCAGACACTGAGGAAGCTTTCCTCGAGTTTCCAGCCAACCTCTCCTCACCTTCCCAAGTTCACTAAGAAGAGGCACAGCCCTGAATTTGCCACGGGTGCCACGTTCTCCTCTCCAGCTGTCTGGAGCTGTGGGCTCTGCCTTTGTGTTCCCCTGGCTTGCACAGTCCCTGCAGTGCTGCAGCAGCTCCTCAACAGCAGCGACAGCTCCTCAGGAAAGGATCTGCAGCGCTCCCGGAGCAGTGACCAGGGTGGGAGGGGAGAAAAGCCCAAGGCTTCCATCTCACACTGCTTTTTTAGTCTTTCTGTATGTGCAACATAGACAAAACTAAGATGAAATCAAATAAAAACTAGACTTAACTGTGGAGAGAAAAGTAGTTTGATTGCTACATCTAGCTACTTACTCAATCATTATTAACTGCAGCAAAAGCACACAACGCAGAGGTTCCTGAAGTGTGAGCAAGTCTGGATGCAGAGTCCAGAAAACTCCTGTGGATGCTGCAAATGCTCATTTTGTGAGTGCATTAACTACTTTAAGAAGTAGGTTTAGCTGCAAGGATTATTCCAGTGGAAGAATAAATACTGCTAATACATTTCACATAATCAATTTATCACGACTCAACTGAAAAATGGTCTTCCTGCAAAGGTTTATTATGAAATAAATAAAAAGTCCATAAGAGAAGTTTGAAAAATCTATTTTATGAAGCTTTAAGATGCATTGGGTAGAATTATCTATGATTACATTTCAATCTCAAAATAACAAAGTTATTTTGGGCAAGACACTGAAATGCCAAAAGATTTGATTATCATACAGGTGGAAGATAACATTTATGTAGCGTTTTCTAACAAATTGTCCCATCAGAGGAATCCTCATATTTACACATTGCAAACATCAGCGAGATTTAAATGACATCTTGCATTTTGTTTCTTGCTTTTTAAATATGTAGGACCCAGGATTATTATGCAACTGCTCCCACCGCCGTGGCCTTCACAGTGGTCATACAGTGTCTGTGCCCCAGGGCCCAGCCTGTCCCTGCTCCAGAGGCAGCAGGAGCAGGGCCTGAGCCTGGGCACTGCCACCAGAACCAGTCCCTGCCCGGAGCTGCTCGGCCAGGACGCTCAGCCTCTCGTGAATTGCTTTGTCTGCCTCAGCAAGTCCAGTATCCCTGAGAAAGGAGCCACTGCAGCTGGAGGGGTGGGGCTGTGCCGTGTACGTACGTGATCACTGGGGGTGCTGGGCTCAGCTGCCAGCCCTGCTCGGCCATGGCTGAGGGCCTGGGGAGCCCTCAGTGCTTGCTGGCAGCGAGGCGCTTCAGCAGCGGCTCGTCGTACACCCAGCACTCGCCGTCCTCATGGAACAGCTGCAAGGAATGGCCACACGTCAGCTTTGCCTGACTCAAGCAGACACAACAAAGGCTACAGCTGAACTTTGCCCTGTTGGAACAAAGCTCACCCTTGTTTCCCACGAGGTCTCGTTCTCCTTCCTGGCCCTGGCCTCGGCTCTCTGCCGCTCCTCAAGCGCGTGCTTTGCGGCCGTGGCTGCGTCGATGTCTCTGATCTTCAGGTTGTAGGTAACATCCTTCCACAGGCTTGAAAGAGAAAGGGCAAGGGAGACGTTTATGGGAGCAGAGTGCTACAAGTTGTAGACACAGCAGTGAATAAAGGTAGATCTCAGGTTAGAGAAAGGCCAGAAAAACCCTCAGGGTATTTGATATTTGTGCTGTTACGCAGGAGGGAGGAGGCTGTGGTGGAGCTCTCCAGACCTCCCTGAACATTTGATCCCAATTAGGATGTGACTGAGAACTCCAGGTCTCCCCCCTCCAATCTCCAGCCTGCCTGTACCTGGGCTCAGGGAGAGCAGAGCATGCAATGCCTGGATCAGTACAGCCTTAGTCCCTGTACTGCAAACTGGAGAATAACTAAAATAAAACCTTAATGTTCCCAGTTAGCTGAAGTTCTTACCAGCGAGACTCAAAGTCGTCTTGGTCCTCCAATTTCCTTACCTTCTTCTTTATTGTAGGCATTTTCTTGGTATCTATAAAGACAGCATTCTCCTGGAGTGGAAGATAAAAAAATAATAAACCTATTCAGTTCTTTAGCTACACTTCAAATTTATACACCCTCACACTCTAGCACACAGGTTAGCAGGAAATGCATGAAACATGGTCATTCTTCAGATTCTCTCCTTGTATAGAAATCAAGCTTCCCTAAGAATAAATGAACAAGTTTTATCCCCAGTTCAGCATTCTTCTGAGCAGCCTCATAGGAGGTTCCAACTAATGTTTGTTTAAAATAAAATGCCAAACCTACAAAACCACCCCAAATCCCCTTTCTAAGTACAACCTTGTATTTCTGATGAAAAGAGAAAAAAGAAAGCAAGCTGTGTTACCCCTGTGGAGTACTTTGCATACATGACCCCATTCCATTCTCCTTCAATGGAGCAGAAGGGTTTCTTGTCATTTGGAGAACTAAAGAGAAACAAACAGTCATTTCTCAGCTGTATTACAACAACTGAAAAATCCCAAAGGATCCAAACTCAGTCCTGGTTTTTGTAAGGCCTGGTTTATATCAGCCAAAATGTCCATGCCCAGCACAGAGAGAAGGGTTCTGTTTACAAGGGGGCAGGTTGGCATGAACGAGTTACATAAACCTTAACAGGAAGCACTGATCAGGGTAAAACAGGCCTTGCCTGAGGGCTGGAGCTGCATTTAGAGTTTAGAGAAGCAATTACAGGCCTTCCACACAGATTTAGGGTGGGGAGCTTAAGCTTTAAAAGGTTTAACGATCCACTTCTTCCCCAGACTGCTGGGAAACAGAGGACACCGGTTTCTAAATGGCATCCATCAATGTGTCAATGATTTTAAACCAAGTTAAACCTCATTTTGTCAGCACCCACGTGCTGACATCACAGCACATCTCCACATAACCATGGGAATTTCCACTGAACTCTCAGTGCTGGGTATGTGCACAGGGTTTAACCAAAATCCACCAATCCACAGGTGAACTTTGCAGCAGAGCTTTTACTGACACACTGTGAACAGTATCCCAAGGCTTGCTGCAGTATTTGTATTTTTAGGAAAGGCAATGATGGAGACACTTGTGATAATTCAGGAGAGCAAAGTTCCCTTTGGGAATCAGCTGAGGATGTTTTCAAGCAGGATAAAGTAGGACACAGGCCTGTGCAGCTTCCTCTCCCAAATGTGGCCATAAAGTGGCCAATTCCATGACAGGTAATGATGAGCTGAGTTCTTATGGGTGTTGCTGCTTCAGCATTTTACACTCCTGACTGTCTTGTTAAAACTGTTGGCATTTAAGGAAGGAGAAAGTGAGCTGAAGAGAGCTGCTTACAAAATTTCAGCTGTAACTCTGTGCTTCTTTCCTCCATAAAATGGTTTTGTGTGGAAGACGATGGAAGCGTTGTAACCTGTCTTGGAGCAACTAATGCTGCACTCCCCACCAAGCTCTATCCATGGCACAGTGAGAATAGACCTGCAATTAGAAATGTATAAATGCACGTATTTATAAGCTCTTGACCAATAAATCCTAAGCATGAAACATTACAAGGCATTAAAAATGAAAATACCAGTTAAAGCATTTACTTGCCTTCCATAGCCATTAGGAAAAGTCAAAATATAGTGTTCATCATGATCTAGGCATGTAACACACCCTGTTAGAGAAAAATAAAAATTGATTTTAAAAACATTAAGCAAAACCTCTACAGAACTTCTCATGATGACCTCATGAAATATGCCACTAAAACAGGAGCTTCATTTTCAATGGCTGCTGAGAATGCCCAGCTTCTGGAGGAGGCAGGGATGGCTGTACTTTTGGGAAAAATTGGGCCCTAGGTGTTTTCAGCACAGACTGTATAGAAGGAATGTCTGATTCCCAGATACATAAGCTCCAGTTCCATAAATTCAGCCATTGCCTACACTTAGTACGATGACTTTAAATAATTTATGTAAATTATTCTATGAAAAATCCTAGTTGCACAATTTAATTTCCCCTCTGCAGTTCAATGTACACACACACATACCTTGCCCTATGTTATGGACCCCAATAGACATTCCTAGGAATTTGGACTTGGTCCATATGTGAGCATTGAACTGTATCCTCTTGCTAAAACACTCTGCGTAAAAAGCTGAAACTGAAGAAAGAGGCAGGTATTAAAAACAGCAGCATGAGACATTGACACCTTTGTTTCCAAATTCCCTCATAAGGAAATATCCCCAGGAGCCTCACACTTACGTGGCAACAGAGTTTGCAATTAGATTCTCACAAAAGCAGTTTATAATTTTGCAGCCTTTATAAATATTCAGCTTTTAAATCTGGAGAGAAAGTTTTAAGCCAAGAGCTGATTTTACTGTCCCCCCCTCTCCTGGTACTGTCACAACTTACTTGGAGGATGGTGAGACACCTGCTCTGCCACAAAGGTGACGTTGCTTTTACTGACCCAGGGGACTGGTCCTTCAGAGACTGGCTCCTGTGGGACAGGGGAGAGGATTCCATCACTCACAGTGCCTGCAAACACTGGAAGCTTCCCAGAGAAGCTGCCTCCATCTCTAAAGGCTTCTAAAAACATATTGCAGGACTCCTTAGTCCTGGAACTATGATCCTTTCTAAAGGATAGAGTTTCTACTCTCTTAGTTTTAAGGATAAATGCCTTCATTTTAATTGTCCCAAGGAAAAACAGTTCCGCTGAAAGACTCCTGTATAAACCCAATTACAAAATAAATATTTCAATGGCAGAAACTGTTTTTGGGTTTGCTTCTGAAAAAGTCTGATCTGCATATTAATAATGACCAGATTTCATGTACCACAAAACCATAAGCTAATATTCATTTCCTGTGGCAAAGAATGCAAAGTGTAATTAATTTATGGTTAGAAGCAATGGAAGCCCAACTACAACACTGCCTTTGTGCCAACATATTGGAGTGCAAATATTCACCTCAGAATTAAGATTTGAGCAAACAAATCGGTGGGAAGCAAAGGAAATGGGAAAAATGCATGGCTTATACCCTAATAATCACATTGACTTCGATGTATTACACTGAGGCTACATGAAGCACCTCACAACAGCACTTCCCACACCATCACTGGCAACTTCCTACGGCAAGAAGCCCAAATGAGGTGCCAAAAAACAACAAAAAAAACCCACTGGGCTGCATTGGTTTAAAAAATAAAAAAATCAGAATTTTGCAATAAAAGAATTCATAATCAGTGCTATGAAACAGTTCAGGGAAAAATGACATTTTCAATGTATCAAGTAGTTCTTTAAAAACCAATAAATTTTGTTACGCAAGATTTTATACTTCTGTCCAACAAAAACAAGGAAGGAAGGGGAAGAACTGGTTAAGAAATTGCTACAGTTTGGTGACTTGCTACTTAAGCACAGCCTAATCCATTTCAGTCAGTGACTTAACAAAGCTTTGGGCTGCATCTCTGTGTTCTGGGCCCCCAAAAGCCACCAGGAGTAACTCACCATGTCATCTTCAGTGCCAGGCAACACCCAGTGGCATCGGAAGATCTCCCCCAGAATGGGATTGTAAGGCTTTTTAGCAACTGACCCTTTCCTTCCTGCATGGAAAGCTGAGAGGTACCATTTCACCACCTGAACCATCCTCTCCTTGGGATCCTTCTGGTCACTAATGCTATAGAGAGAGAGAAAAAAGGACAGGCAGAGTGAAATATAAGCAGGGACCTTGGATACAGGGAAGTTTTGGGGGTGCTTACAACCAGAAGTTTGATTGATTTGACTATTTTTGAAGTTTAAACCAAAATCCAAGCAATGTGATTCAAAACTACCAACTTCTGGCCATAACCAGCATGAGAATCAGTGAATGCAACTGTTGCAAAGTTAAATACCTGACAAACAAGTCTGGATGTGCAAAGAAGTCAGCATACATTTCCAACAGTGACCTTCTTTCCAGGATAAACGTCGGAAGAACAACCTGAGTGAAGAAAGACAACTCATCTAGCTGAAGGCATTTGAACATCCTGTACAAAAGCCAACTGTAAATAGCAACCAGAGCACCCACAGCATCGTGTGCCCTAAGCTGATTGTGAGCTCCAGCTCACCAATGAGTTCTGACATATGCAGGTCAGCTGGCATCTTGGACAAACCCTAAGTCTCATCCCACATGGATTCTAGTCCCACTCAGAGCACACCAAAGGCTGCTCAGAATTACAGTATCACTGCTGGTTTCATTTCATCTCTGTGAACACTGTCAATTTGCAGCTGCAGGCAAACACTCACTTGCAGTCCCATCCTGCTATGTGTCTCTCTCAAGATGAAGGTTAAGCTCTTCCCTGCTATCTCCTGGCAGCCTAATTTGAGATCAGTAATTTTCAGCTATCCCAGGAATCCCCAGAACAGACACAGTTTGGATCAATTCCTATTCAGAACTGCCAGAAACCTTGAGCAGTTTGCTTGTGAGCTGCTGTTTCCACAGAAAAAGTGTTATCTTTTTATTATCTCCTGTTCATTCCAAGCTGGACAGTTCAATTCATCCACTTAAGGAAATTTAATGATAAAAATTGATTTCTCCTGCCCTTTCTCACTTTGGAATTACTTGTTTAAACTTATCCAAGCTGCCTGGAAAGACTAACACCTCCAGAATGCTGTTCATTCTGCCTTCAGACAGACACCAGCATGAATCTCATTCATGAGGAACCCAACCCCTTCCTTGCCAGACCTAAGCACAGCATTTCAAAATACACAGTCAACTCATTTACTCAGTAAGATCCCAATAAAGCAAAGCTTTTCATTACATGGTTTAAAGGTTCTCCCTTTTATTTTATGTTTTATTGAATGCCACCATACCTTGGGATCTTGTAGCTCTTTGCTCTAGGAAGCTAAAGGCAGGAGTAACATTTCAGCATTCCCCTTATGCCAGCTTCACAAGCACTTCAAGAATTAGGTTCCAAGAGAACAAACAGCTACCTTCCATAGCAAACTATTTTGCCAAACAGATTTTAGCATCTGGATAAACTTATTCTGCAGCTACTTTTCCCCTTCCAGTAAGAACTCCAATTCAAAAATACCATGCTGAAGAGATTACAGCTAAACTCGCTCTTTGAACACATACGTAGTTAAATTATGTACCCTTTTTTTTACACAGAACTCCAGGTTTACTCCCCTCCCATCCCCATGAACACCAGCAAGTTTACCTTGGTTAGGTCCATGCCTAATCTCACTTGTGACAAGAGATGCATGATAACACTTCTGTGCTCCTCCACTGACTCTCCTTCCCCATCATCTTCCCGATCGTCGGGAGGATCGAAGAGATCTGAAAGACCAAAAATGGCTTTTGCTTTCCTCTAAACCTTCAAAACCAGACTGCATTTAATTAGCACATATGTAACTGTCAAAAAACACAGGTTTTAAATCCTACAATTCAGCAATCTCCCATTAGTAAAGAAACAGCAGATAAACCACTTCCCAGAAGTACCTTGTCACATGTATATATATGTATGTGAGCCTGCATATACTGACCCAGTTTACACACAGATTAACAATCAATAACTCCTTACTGAAAGTAAGGCCACCTACCAGCATCATTTGTGCCATTAGACATGGAAGAATTGAGGGACTCTGTAGTATCTGGACGTTTCAGGCTGCTCCCTGTGCTGCTCCGAGTCAGAACTGCGGCAGACCCTGAAGAACTAAAGAACAGTAATAAATTCTCACAGCTCAAATTAAGTAATTCAGACCAAATCATTGTCATTTGATATTCACAGACAAGGAGTTTAGTGACAGACATCAATATATGTGCAGTGGCAGACATTAATATACATGGTGCATGCTAATACACAGAAAGCTCAGAATGGATTGCAGCTGAAGGAATGGGACAGCCTGCAGCCTCAGATAACACATGAAGGCAGAAAACAGCTGACTAATCCCTCTTTGGAATGTGTAGCATCTCTTAAAATTAATTTTCCAATTAATAAAAAATGAAGAGCAAATAGAGATTTTGGGGAAAGGGTGCCAACTTCAAAGAATGTCTTTTAGCAAAAGTGTGAGGGAATTGGCCATTTACCAAAGGCTGCAGCACATGCACGTGAAATGCACCACGGTCTCAGATTACAGCTCTGAGCTGGGGGCTTCCAAAGTTTGGTTTGTTACTTTGTCAACATATATCTGATGGGATGGGAAGGAGCAGAGGAAGAAACTGCCTCCCTCACAGCCACCTGTGTGTGGCTGAGGGCAGGGTAATCTCACTCCGTTACACAAAGTGGCTTTTCTACCTCCCCCACCTTTTGTAACCAATTTCTGCAAGCAGACAAGCCATGCCCTTGCAGATACAAACTGCATTCAGCACACACTGCACACTGTCAGCTACTTACTCCATACATCGCTTTGGGGAAGAACTGCTCTGGTAGAATTCATCAGCATCATAGAACTCATCCTCACTGCTGGAGTAAGAAAAATCTGGCACTGTATTTGGAGACAGGTTGACATGGCTTGGAGAGGTGAGACTGCTGCTAGGTGCTGACTGCCCACTCCCTGTGGAGCATTAAAAATGACAGACTCAGTAAAAACAAATACTTTCAAAATCTACCTAAACGAGAATTGTTCAAAAGACTGATGTGAACTCGGAAGAGGAATATACAAAATTAAGAGCAATCATTAGGCAGGTTCATACTGAGTTTAACAGATGACAAAAGGAAAGTCACAAGGAAAATGCAGAGCACAGAACACCAGTAAGGTTTAAGGGACATGTTTTCTCCAATTACTGCAAGATTGCAATGCTGGGGAGACAAAGGAAAGCTGGTAAAACTCGTACATATTGTGTATACATGGTGGGGAGAAAGAGCAACACTACTGGGTTTAACAAAACATTGAAATTAGTGTGGATTAAAACCAAGATGTAGGCCAATATATTTTTGTCTTAAGGACTAATTACAGGGTTTCTTGTATTTCAGTACAAGTTACCCAGAACTGTACCTGTACTATTTGGTGTTGGAGTCTGATTCCCGAGCGATGCTACCACAGGTCCCACTGGCAAAGAGGAGGGTCGCTGCTCTGACTTGCACAGCTGAGCAGGTTCTAGGGGATATTTTGATATGTTTACCCCAAAATGCCGAAGGAGATTCCACACTATTTCACCTCATCTCCAAAAATTAAATCATTTTCTATAAAAGCCATTCAGACAGAAAAACGTGTCGCCATCACTTCTACCTAGGTCCTTTTTTATTAAGCAAAGACGGCATTTAAAAAAACCCACAGTTGTTTAGCTAGAAAGCATTTGCCTCTTCCGAAAATTATAGTTTCATTTTTAAAAAGTGTGTCAGAAATACAAGCCAGTAACTGAGGGCAAGTAAAACCCATCAGCTTACAGAAGCAGGGGCAGGTTGGTGAGGACGCTCTGTGCCCCCCGCTCCTGCCCTTGCTCAGGCCCTGTGAGCTGAGTGTGCAGCACAGAGTGCAGGGTGCCCTGTCCTGTGTGACAGAGCTGTCCCCTCCCCACTGCACTGCAGCCCCTGCCCTGCTCCTGGCTGCTCCCAGCCCACCTGGAAGTGTGACAGCTTGGGAAGGCATCGTGCTGATCCCCGACGGCTCCAAGGGGCTGGGCTGATACACGGCGTCCACGGGGTTGATGGTGCTCTAGGCAAGAGAAGGAAAAGCACATTTTTCTTCCTCAATTAAAACAAAATGAAGCATAGACAGCAAGAACATTGTGAGCATGAGAAATGCCCAAATGCGAGAGAGCGAATCCCTGAGAGAGGAAGTAAAACACAAATTGACAGTTGAGGACATGAGAAATACTTTCAAAGTGGTAATATTTTGATTCTTTACACAGACTGCACACTACATTGAATTTGATGCAGATTTGAAGCATCCTATAAAGAATTCTTATTTCAGGTTCTTGCTTCTGATATACCACCCAATGTCCATTAATGATGCATGCAAAGAGCGGAAAGTTAGATGCAAATTATCTGGCCAAAATTAGGATAGGTATGCTGTATTCGCAATTTTTTTCTTTTTTTTTTTCCCAAAAATTCATTTGTCCAGGTCACAGCAGATCAACCCATAAATCAAAACAAGAATCATCAGCATGCTTAAAGCCATGAAGCAGCTTTGTTGCCAAAATTCTCCCCAAAGCAAGCTGAGAGTGTTCAGTGCAGCTCAGTAGAGGACATCTCAACCTACTTCTGAATGTGGGCACTTGGAAAATGAAGCACCAGGTCAATTCAATGCTCACAAAAGTCACTGATTTCAGTTGATGTCCTTGGTTTTTATGCATCAAGACCCTTGGAAATCTAAATTTCCATGTCTTTTAATCCAAAATATCATCTAAGCACGGTTTGTTACTTATGTTTACACACAACCACCAGAACTTCTTTAGGTTGTTAGTTGAGTAAAAGGCACATGAAACCCTTTTCCAAACACCTCGCAGTTTAAGTGCCTGATCTATCAGGACTATGAACATTTTTGCTCAGTTTGCTCAGAAATTCAGTCAGTATGTTCATCCCTAGCCTCTTTTTCACACCCATGTCTAAAAGAAGTGTCACCAACTGTTCTCCTCTCCCTTTAGCCCATTAATTCTATTTGCATTCAGACTGAGGGAAACAGGCTCATTTTAACCTTCCTCCCACTTTCCTACTAAAGGCAGATTTCTTTCTTGCCTCCTTTCCTGGTTACCTGAAATTCTGACCTTTATCCTACATTTGGATGTTTGGACAATGCTCTCAGACACATGGTGTGATTTTTGGGGCTGTCCTGTGCAGACACAGGGGTTGGAACACTATGATCCCTGTGGATCCCTTTCAACTCAGGACACTGCATGACTCTAAAAATCAGTTAAAAATTCTATTTTTTTTTATAGCACAGGATTTCTTTAACTGAAAACAGAACTATTATTCTCTGTTTATCACTAAAAAAAACCCCTCCATTAAAAACAGCCATAGAAGTAGCTTTCTATATTTTCATTGGTGTTACTATCCAATACACAAATAATCCAGTTCAGGTACTGTATTATACTCCACTGTATTCCAGCATAAAGGCAATGTCCAGTACTTCACCTCCTTGTGGAATTATGTATTCAACACAGGAAGGCCCCTGTCCCACAGAGTTCACAGTTTAAAATTATGATCCCATCTTAAGAGTTAAGATTTAAAACCCAAGATGGTCCTATGATACACAGGATGCCATTGCTATCCATGTCTCCTTTATTTTTTAGGGAAACTAATAATCCACATGATACAGAACACTGATGTGATAAAGAAAGAACAAAGTAACTCTGATTTTGTAATCAGAATTGTAACCTCATCCTTAAACAATTCTCCATACTGCAACACAAACTGGAGTTTCTTGTTGGGTATTTTGAGGGATGCCTTCATGGGCTGGAAACAGATGAAGGCAGACCTGAAAGTCTCCTACTCTGAGTTTAATAACAACTGAATAACAATGACACAGAAACAATCTCATCCCACCATGAGATTTCTGCTGAAGTTTAAAATGAACTCCTGACCTTTAGCCCAAGGTGATATTGACCTCTGCAGCACCACAATTTTAGATTTCACAATCACTGATCCATAGTTAATATATTTTTACAGAAACATTTTTTTTCCTCAGCCAGCCCACAGATAATGAGATCAGGGGCTAATCAGATTCAGACTAGATCAGGCTGCAACACCTTTATGAAATTTCTGAGTTGCAGACCAGATGTGCAGGTCACCTGTGCCTGTGGAAGTGTCTGCCTGCACAGTTTCTCCTTTCCAGGGGACATCAAAGAACCTGTACCCTCATATTAAGACCTGAGTTACATCACATGTGCATGGCACACAATAATTCACCTTATTTATGACAAGCATGAAACTGAAATAGGCACGTGCATCTTCAGCCCAAGGCTCACACCAGAAAATTCCACTGCTAAAGCTGTTTGCAGTGGAAAAACAACTAAGGCCTGAGAATTACTGTCAGCTCTAATAAAAGCACATCAGGATTTTTAGAGTTTTTACTGAAACCAATCTCCTATTAAAAGTATCTGAAATGTACTCAAGTGACAAAAAAAGAACAAAGAAAGAAATCACATGTGACCAAAACCAAAAATGACAGAAGTTACATTAAAAATGCAGAAGTTCTATTAAAGAAGAAACATTGCTTAGACAGACATTACACAACTCTGCATCAAAGGAGCAGCACTGTAGAAAAGACAAACTACTTGAAGCACAGGGAGAGCAGATCTATTTCCTACACAAAGACACTTCAGATGGAACACAGAACTATTTCTACCCCAGTGATTTCCCTTTCATCTGTTCACATGGCAGATTTTCATCTAAGTGTTCAGTCACAACACTGCTGTTCAAGACACTCCATACAAAACTGACCACTCTATTTTCTAAAGACAAGGGAGTTAGCCAACCTCAGGAGCTAAGGACTCAACAGGAATTTTAACAAGACACTGGAAGCGGTAAATTAGAGAAAGGAAGAAGCATGTTGCAAAGTGAGTGGAAATTCAGGTCTCTGCTCACATGTTCTGCAGAATTAAAAGGAGATAAAGATTAGATTTAAACTTACTATAAGTCCATCTGCGTGCTTCTCCTCATTATTTTGGTCCTTAAGGAAAAAATGTTAAAAATATCAACATAACAATCTTGCATGACTTATCAGTTCTGTGCTAAGCGAGAACAGCGAGTTTCCCTCAGGAATGTTTACATTTTCAGCCATAAAATGCTCCTCATCATGTGATGCAGTAATTAAACTTGGAGGACACAATGCCACACAGCCCCTGCACCTCTGAAGATCAGCATTTTCTGAGTGCATGTCCACAGGAGTGCAGACAATTTAAAAAACATTATTTCTGTACTGCAGAGTATAATTCTGCTTTACAACGTGGGTGCTTCCCAAATACCTAAGATGTCCCCAAAATATGCTCTGCAGCTCCTACATGTCCCTGAAAAATGAAGTTCTCAGTTTCTGTGATTAACACACAAGAAAGGCAGAAGTCAAAGTAAGTCAAAATGTTTTAACTTTTGCTTTTTAGCATCCACTAGATTTTACAATGCTTTTAGATCATTCACTATCTCAGATTTTGGGGGTTTTTTTGCATAGAAGCATAAGTGAAAGAGCAGGCAATGTATGGAAAACATCTGTCCTCAGGGGAATGACATGGGCAGCAGACCAGCTAATGCCAATCTACAGCCAGCAGTTCTAGCACTGCACAGCAACAGTATCAATTTTACTGAACACTAAGCCAAATCCCTTCTGCTGCAAAGTTCATACTGCTCAGTACTTCAATCCATAACTTTATCCAGTGTGAACCTCAAGACTTCCCTGCAGAGCTTTCCCCTGGATTCCCAGTTACATTTTAAGGGAATGAGAGAAAAAAAAAAAAGCAGCTGTAAGACGTGTAAAGAAAGTTGGCACATATTTATGTTTTGATACTTAATCCATCCTTCCTTGTGTTATACAGCTGGCAATAGGCTGTCCAATTTCATGCCTGCTAGTTGACATTATTGCAGTCTGGCTTTCCATGATAAAAAGAACACCAAGGACAATGAGATCCACTGGGTTGCAAATTCACAAAAGACATCATTTTTTTACCAACACAGAAAACCCCCACGTTGTGTCCATCATCTCTTAAAGACCTAAGAAATAAACCACAAAGATGCTGCATGAGTACTGATGCTGGCTATCCCACCTCAGTAATGCACTCTGCAATAAGGTAAGGAAGGCAGAAATTCCACAAAACTGGGCAGGCAGGACTGCCAGAAATGGAGTGAAAAAAGAGAAGGAAAGGATGCAAAACTAAATATATAAATTATAAAAGGTACTTCATAACACACATATATTTCTAAGACTGAGGTTTACCACATCACTGGCAGAACATTTCATGTATTTGACATCACCCACATCAGCAAAGCTGCACATCTTCAACTGCCACACACACAAGGGCAGCCACTTTGTTTGCTTTGACTGCTTTTTGACAAGCAATGGATGTATTATGACATATTCCTGTTTAGCTGGTATTTACTTCACTATTTTGAAAATATCAAGTCACCTCAGTACAAGTGGGGTAATTACACACTCGATTTACCAGCAAGTTTAATGAAAATTTAACTGTCCAAATACTAAGAGGGATAAAAAAAATCCATGAAACAGAACAACCGAACACACAATTAAAAAAAGAAACAAAACAAAATTCCAACAACCAGAAGTCCAGGTTGGCTTCAATGTTCCAAAATAATCCACATAATAAATGGCTGTGAGTAGAAAACAAGTATACAGAGTAGTGGCAACACTCTCAAGGTATAGAGATTGGCAAGCCTAATGAAAAAGGCACTGTGGAAGTAAAAGTGGGGTGCAGGGTGGTGTTAAGATGATTTCTTTTCAGCAGTGTCAGTCAGCAGTCATACCTGCCCTACAGATTTGGGAAAAAACCTGCAGAACCTTAAAAGGTCTCTATTGATTAGAGAGCACAAAGCTGCAGTCAGGCACAACACATTTTTACACAGAGATTGCATCACACACAAGCAACTCGTAGAACTGTGGGGAAAAAGCCCCAAACCCATCTGTGTTATAAATTCTCTACAGCAGTAGGATATGAGGATACTAACACAGTTAATGGAAAAGGTGAGGGGGGAACAAAGACAGAATTCCCTTGCAGTCAACAAGTACAGTTGCCTGAGAGAGAAGGTGAAGAGATGAAGCAGAAAAAAAGGTTATTAAAGCACTGGGAATTTTTTTTTCACTATATGTGGATCAACATCTTGCAATTAGCTGTGCATAAGGCACCCCTTTAAACCACCTTGTCTTCAAGAGCTCCAAAAGAGCTTTAGATATGATTTAGCAAGAAACCAAACCATAAACCCCCACTCCTTAGTGGATAGGCTCAGCTATTTACACTGGTTAATATTTAGTGGTACTGAAAGAAGGACTTCAAGGTCTGTTGTAGTGCAACAAAAAGCAAATGTTAGCACCTTTGGGGGACTGAAATTCCACCTGCCTTTACACTCACATGGTAGCTGGAGCAGTAAAGTGCTGAACCTGATCTAAGTGACTGCATCTGCCACTACCAGTTTTGCCCATTGTCAACAAACCACCCAAAGAACTTCAAAATATGCTCAGCATCAGCATAAGAGGTCACATCTAACTCCCAATAAACTCACACAGAGCAGAAACAGGATTTGATATTCAACAGAAACAAGATAACTCAGCCAGCTATTACCAGCTCTGATCAACAGCCTGAAAAGCAGATTATAACTCTGCAATTTCATTTGCTAATTATATAGCAGAGCTTTTTAAAAAGAGTAACATTTCATAGGGAAAATAAGAGCTATTAAATACATTTATACAGTAATTAAGAAAAAATGAGCTAGTAACTACTTGCAGTTTCTCCAACAGCTTCCTCAATACAGGAAATCACATAGATAAAATCAGCATTTTACCATCTAACCTATCTACAACTGACTCCATCAAATCCCTAAAAAATTACATACAGTCTCCTGACTTGACTGTACTAAAAGACCTCTAAATATACCCAGGACTAAATAACAGCAAATTAAATACTGAAAGGCTTCTCTTGCTGGCACTACAGTGAAGGATTGAAGTAGCATCACTGCATGTTAAATAAAGACTGTAATAGCTCCAAATTCATGTGGCACAAAACTATTTCAATGTTTCAACCCTAGTGCTTGTAAAAACATTTTTGTTTTGTACAAATCTCTTAATTAACAAACATTTCTTAAGTAATAGATATGAAAACTGAATTTCACAAAACATGCACTGATCCTTTCAGCCAATGATTTTTGATCCTGTAAGAGTCTAAGTATTCAATTTTCCCTGCACTCTAAATTTTGTATCTGGCATCTAAAATGAAGACAAACAGCAGTCTTGCATTCCAAAGCCACAAAAAATAGTCGATCTAGATGATAGAAAAAAGAATAATCAAAGAGCACATGCCTATTTCTGGATGAATCAGAGTGTGTTCTGAGTAAATCAGCCTGGAATTCTGAAAATACCTTTATTTCTTTGCAAAATATCACCTCCCTCCACTTTGGTCACAAGAATTAAATCAGCAGTTCATAAATAACATATCCTAATATAGAATGTTAAACCTCTGAGGTCAGAATTTGACAAAAAGTAGATCCCAAACTCCAGAAATTTTAAAATCTAATGAAACACGTAGGTGAAAAGCATAAATGCATTACCCACACTGCATTTTCAATAAGACAATTCTAACTTTAAGAAATTCCAACATCATCATGAACTTCAGACCCGTGACAGACCTTGCCAAACTGGTTTCAGTATTTACATCATCTTTCTCCCCTTTTTACTTGTTAGCCACATTCTCACACAAAGCAGAAAGAAGAGTTTTGTAAAGTTCCTGTTCTGTCAACCTGACATTTGTCTAAGTTCTTCTCTAGTCTAACAAGAAACTCTGCAAAAGAAAAGTTTATCTGAAAGAAAACTCGAATCAATGTGACTCTTACCATGAGCATTGACAGGACTGCCTGCTATGGAACTCAGTATTTCAGAAACTTCATTAAAATAAAAGCATAAATCAACTTATAATTGTTTTCTTGTTCCTGGATCATACAGAAGGCACTTTTAGGTTTCCATTAGTTTAATGCTGTATCACTAAAATTCAGAATAGTTTACAGTGTACTTACTTTAGCAATCTGTAGCAACACAATGCAGTGTTTTATTGATTCTACCATGCTCTAGGAAAAGAAAAATATCAGAAAAAAATTGTGTTACTATCCCTTAGTATTTTGTATGTATTAGTTATATAGAATACTGGGTGTGAACTAAGTGGACACTTACTTCTGCAGAACTCTACTTTCCCTTCCCCTTTTTTTTTCTCCCAGAGACAAAAGCACAGCAGTAGAAACCTGAAGTTCCCAAAGCCACACACAAGGCAGGCTGTCAGGGTGAAATGGAGGTCAGCTCCAAACTCCCCGAGTGCTGCAGGCAGGTAAATTATCATGGGAACACAGGCTCAGGGAGCTGGGCTTGTTTAATCTGGAGAGGAAAAGGCTCAGGGAGACCTGGTCAAGGGGGATCAATAGCTGAGGGGGAAGGCAGAGCAAGACTCTGCTCAGTGGTGCCCAGTGACAGGACAAGCAATGGCCACAAACAGAAATACAGAAAAATCACCTTCAACAGAAGAAAACCCCTTTTATTCTTTTATGGATGGTAAAACACAGGAACAGATTGTCCAGAGAAGCTGTAAAGCCTCCAGTCCTGGAGTTATTCAAAACTCAAACCAGATTTGGTCCTGAGCAACCTGTTCCAGCTGATGGTGCTCTGAGCACAGGGTTGGGCTACAGACCCAGAGAGGCCCCTTCCAACCTCAACTCTTCCATGATTCCAAGGTGCTGCACAGAAACCTGAGCACAGCACCAGAATCAGGCTGCCTCTGCCATCACAATGTTGGACCTAACATGGATTCTCATTTTTCTGTAAAAAGGCTTTAAAAACTTTCTGAAGAAAATAAGGTGGATTTCAGAATTAATATATAATGGTTACAAAAATTAAAGAAACTTACACTAGTTGTTTCTTTGAGACCTTCAATTTTCTGTAAAAGAAAAATCAAAACAGTGTGATTAAAGACAATTTTCAGCATTTGGTTTGACCTAAATACTGCATAAACATAATATTTTAATATTACATTGGGAGAGGGAAAAAAGCCCTTAACCAACTTGTTAAAGACTATTTCCATATATAGACACAATTTTCAAGACACGACTGAAGTCAAACTTGTAATTAAAGCTTAAAGATGACAAGGTTAAGAATTTCTTAACAGTGACATTATACACATTTACCCATTAAAGTCTATATTTCATTTTTGCATAACATCAACAAAAATGAAATGCAGCATGAGGATTCTAAATTCATTTTGTATCCTCATAAAGTGCACTGAATGGTGGCACATTTCAACACCATTACATGAGGTGACCATCATTCAAGTACAATGAACATTCACAGTTAAGCACAGCTTGAAACAAATCACAGAAAATAACAGTGCACACATGTTCTTGCTCTTTCTACGCCTCCAGTGAAAGTGCATCTGGAAATCTGCCTACTTTATTTTATCTAGAAACACTGGTTCATAAAGATTTCCTGTGTGGAACTGCACCTCAGGCATCTGCCTGCCATGTTCCACATCAGCGTGACCTGGTTCAGGAGCAGATGCTTCCTGTTGATGTCCTTGGCTCTGTCTGCAGAAAGCAAAATCACCAAACTGGACTCAGCACTGGACCTCTACTAATGCAATTACAGGAATTCTTTGTTTTCATTAATTTAAGTGTCTCATGTGACTTGAGTCACAATCTTCTTGATGCTTGAATAACCCAAGTGTGTAAAGGATCCTTTCCCCGCACCAGGCATTGCAAGCAAAAGCCTGCAGCATGAGAGAAGAACATGCAGCTAGAAATCCACAGAAATGAACAGTCCCAATTTGTGGATTAAAAAGAAAATAAATGCAGTGACAGCCTCTCAGGCAATTCCTGGGGGGGAATTTTCAGCTATGCTCTAGATATTACTCAAAGGATGCTGTACATTTTCTTCAGGATTAATTGGCAAGAGATGGCCAAACAGAACCCAGACTCAGCCTTTCCTACTGGAAAACCTGGACCATGTTTATCCAGGATATATCTTTTGAGGGATGTTATATCATGAAGTTATGTTATATTTACTCCTGCTGCTAGCAGAGAAATATGCCAACAGCTAAAAATTCCTTGGCTTTGTTTTTGTTTGTTTTTCACGTCTCCACGAGACTTCCAGTCTAAACTTTATCAACACATATCGAAAAAAGCATTTTAAATATGACAGCATAGACAGTTTTGAGCCTTTTAGTACCAAAATAGAACAGGCAATGCACCCAAACACAAAGATTGTTGGATGAAAGATGATGCAGCTGAAGGAGATCATGCAGACTCAAGGCTGTACAGCCAACTGGAGGCAGCCATCAGCAGCTTTCATCATTCTTTACCTATTTTTTTCCCCCAACTTGTTACAGACTATTTACACACTAAATAAACTGAGATCTCAGTCCCCTCAGTGACATCACCTTTGCTGAAAATAAGAAAGTGACCTCAGGCCATGTGATGCAATTCAGTGATGTTGGTCTCTCCCCACCCATCTGTAATTTTCCAAACAGTTCACTGAGACATTGCTATCCTTACACATAGGTACAGACAACAGGGTAATTTTGTCAGAGATCACATGGAACATCAAGGGGAAAAAAGCCTCAAGACAAGCAGATTTCTAAGGCCTTTCAACAAATTATAGAACCACAGCTTTTTCCTCTATGGAAATGAATCCTTTGTGAGCTGGCCAAATTAAGCAGTGACAGTTTGCACCGATGCAGTATTTTTCACATTTGTGCCCTATGACCACCTTGCAAGAACACAGCACAAGGAACTTTGATAATCTAGACACTACAAAATTGTAAGGAAAACCATAAGCAAGTAAATTGAAGATAAATTACCAATAAAAATTCCCCCAAACCCTCAAACATTTACTACTAACATTTATCACAATTTTCTCTTCTCATCACCCCTAGTCTTTGAAAACTGATGAAGATAAAATTTTAGTAAGACAGTTCCCCTAGTTTTAGGCAATGAATACACATATTATCATCTGAAATACCAGTCTCCTGCAGACCTACATTTGCAGAATGCAGATTTACAATTGCAGAATGCAATTTGCTATATTTAATCTAATCAAACTGCAGGCTGCTGCTGAAACGACTCCCTCTACTTGCTGCTCATTGCATCTCCTTGACATCTGATTTTTTAGGAAATCACTGAGAAAGCTAATTTTATCTCATCCAACATGATTTTTGCCTCATTCAACAATCATGTGACTACAGAGGGCTCAGCTCCTGCAGCACAGAGGCAGCAGAGGCACGTAGAGGGAGCTGACTCACAGTTGAAATCTGTAAGGTACAACCCAAATCTGTGTGCTCAGCCTTGGATTTACCTCACAAAAAGCACTGGTTTTGAACCAAACAGCTTAAGCAGGCTGCACTTGCCTCCCAAATCCTGTTAAGTAATGTCAGCTTTGTTCCAGCCTGCAAACATGCACCTCCTTGCTATTCTGATGCCTTTCAGTGCTTCAGTTTTCTTCTCCCTGATGTGTGGTCAAGATAGACACAAAACTGAACAGAAAAGCTCTTTTGGGGTTCCCACCAGGACACTGGTAACAGTGTAAGAAAGCAAGGTCCTGTCTTGTCTCCACCTTGAAGCACCAGCACCCCCAGATCAGATCACATTCCCTCCTCCCCTTCCTCTGCAGTCAGATACAAACATTGTTCCCCACCAGGAGACCCAGCAGAACTGGCAGCACTGCTGGTTGTGCATGATCCCACCAGACCCTGCTAGCTGCACTCCTGCCAGAACAACAATGCAGCACAGGGAATCCATGGAAACCCCTGTATTTTCATCAGGCCTACATCTGCAGTGTCTTTGGCCAAATTCATTACCACACCTCAGGAGATCTTGTCAGAACATCTATAACCTACATCATCATCTTCAAAACACCAAATATTCTAGAACTAAAAGCCAGCTCATCCAATGCTCTATAAACTTGCAAAAACAACAGCTGAGCTTTGAAATCCCTGCCCACAAACAGTTACAGAACAGCACTCAGCTGGTTGGGAAGATCTTAAAACTCAAATATCCAAACTTTGTTTCCTTGGAGGAAAGAACTATGGGTTTGATGGGAGTACCCTGCAGATTACACTCAGCTCATAATCTGATAGCTGAACCATACTTCCATAAACAAATAGGGAAACTGCTAAATACTGCATCAAAAAAACTCTCAGTACAGGAAGAGACATGATCAAAAGAGTGTTTTGTCAAGTCTTTTTCATTTTTAATAGAGAATAAATGGAATCTGTAGTAATAGCAATCCTCATCAAGATTTAAAACCAGAGGACTCCAACCTCTTCTAAATGAACCTCTTTTCTCTATAAAATGAATCCATCTGCCCCATAGATACCTTGCAGAGATAAATAGAGAAGTCAGCACATGTGGAAAGTCTCTAGGGATTAGGAGCACTGCCACAGGAAAAAAGGAAGTACTGCCTGATCTGCAAAGTAGCATCTGGAGAGAGGTCAGAATTGAAGGACAGCTCTTCCCAGTGAGACACACTGAAGGAGAAATACAAAATCCTTAGACCTTACTCTTAGGGTCAGTTGTCTATAGATTAAACACACTGACAGAGATGCACTTCAAAGTTCTTTTAAAAGCATGTACATGAGAAGGAACTCCCCAAGACACCACCTAACACACCAGGTAAGATGAGTAACACTTGAAAGGTCACAAACATTATAGAGAAGTAAAACTAATCACAGAAAGCATCAAAGAGTTTTCCAAACAGGAACCAAATACTGAGAACACAGCTTGTTTTCCACAAGAGACACTGGGGGAGGGGACAAGGATGGAATATGCCACTGCTTCATGATATCAAAATTACTGCATTTGCTGAGGAGCAGCAACTCCTCTGTAATAAACCCTTCATGAGGAATCACTAAATCCCTCCTCCACACACACAAATTAATATATAAAACCAGCATGACACTTCATGCCAAACCCACACCACCAAAGGGACGTGCCAGCCTTTCTTAAGCAGTGCTTGGACCTGCAGAGCTGACTTTGGGATGGAACAGGAGGGATGCAAAAACACAAACCATTTAAGTGAATGACACCCTTGCTTAAAGAGCAGTGCTCCCCACTACTGCAGTTCTGGCACCCTCACTTGAGTGAATCAGTTGTGGAATTCTGAGACATCCAATGTGTCAGACCTACACAGGATGCAGATTTATTGTGTGAAATACATGATTAATAATTTTTTTTTTCCTTTGAAATAGCTTCGTAATTCCTATCAACATTAAACACTCATCCTTGTTAAAGATTAAAAAATAGCAAATTTAAGTTAAAATGCTTTCAACACTGTTGCAGAGGAGCAATTATTTCTGACAGACTGAAACCTTTTTTAATGTTATGATGCCCATTATTACTCAAATTTTTTTTGGCAACTTAGTCACAACACAACTGTTGTAAGTGTTGCTTGAAGTGATTTAGACAACTCAATAAATGTGTACTTAGCATTTCTACTACTGATGCACAACACCACCTGATAACCAAGCAATTTTTAAGACAAAATGTACTTGCTTTTCTCTGTTCATCATCTTTGCAGTTCTGGAGCTTTTCATCAAAGAGCTAAAAGAAAGAGATACTTGTGAAAATACTGAACGTGTTATTTTTCCATATAAAATCAGACAGAAACACCAACATTTAAAAACCAAACACATTTAGTAAGTACAAAGCCATGGAACTCTGGTATTAGGATCCAAAGCAGTTTTGGCCTACTATTTCTTTACAGCATTTGGGATATAACAAATTTGTAACTAATTTCTCACATCATTTCATCCTGCAAGAAATCAAATCTCACAGCTAAGCCTGACAATCCTACCATGATTTGAACAAAAAGGCAAGGGTAAGTAACATAACTGAACTCCTCAGAACACCTCCAGCTGCCTTTCTTCTATTTCAGCAAAAACCTTTGGAGCACATGAAGCATTTAACCAAAAGAGTTTTAACTCTCATCAACCCTTCCAGGTACCTTGATTCAGGTACATGATCCAGACAGTGTAAGATTTGTAAGCATGTTTTTTGGGAAGATATGACTTCCTAGCATTAATTTATGTTTATTTATTTAAAAGTGGGATATGAGATGCAACAAAACAAAGTGAAACAAACCCTCACTGAAAAGCCTGCACGTGCATTTAACACAAGCTGAGCTGAAAGAGTAAAAAGAGGCCTCTGAGGGCACTCCAAGGTGCACACACAACCATGAGGTTGTTCAGGGAAGAGAAAAGACCACGGGGAATGCTAAAAGTTCATCACATCCACCCTCATAGCTTAGAGAAGAGGATGCAATCCTTAGGAAGTGAGCTGCAGCTCTTCACTCAACTGCCTGCCTCAAACCTACTCATGTGTTCCCTTTCCCTTGAGGGCTGATTTCTAGTTCTAAAAATAGACTGTGATCTTGGTCTCTGTCCATCCCCAAACTGACTCATCTTTCATTATTCATTTATTTCTATCCCCCTCCCCCCAGCTGGCCTGAAATCACAATTAGAAGGTGTAAAGATTCAAATACCTTCTGTCAGTGAAGTGATGGCTCCAGAGTGGCAGACAAAGAGAGCTCCTGATCAAGCCTTTGCAGAGCAGCTCTGAATTTTGTTTGCATCCCTTCTGCCTACCTTCATTTTTGTTGCTGTGCTCAACCCCTGCTCCACCCTACCCTCCAACTGAATTTTTGCTGAATATTACACATGCAATACTTGCACATTATATCAGGGGAAAAAAAAAAAATCCAACCCAGCAGAACTGAAGCAATTTAACAGCAATTTTAACCTGCTGAGTCATGGGAAAAAGGTGTCCTAAGCAGCAGCAAAAAGTGTTTTTCTCACTAAGGTGAGTACTGAGAGATATGACCTCACTGTTCCTCCCATTCCCTTCTACTCCTAAAATGCAAAGTTTAAAAGAGCTGTATTGTACAACATTCCTACAGAATGTTTTCACTCAAGGACAAAGCATGGATTATCTACCACCACTGCAGCAAAGTCTGAAACTATCTGCAACTGTGCTTACACATCACTTGACAAAACCTTCTCAGAAGAGATTCTAAAACGCTATGAGCAACACAATGATTTATTTACGTTTTAAAATGAAACTTAAAGTATTTAACCTTGCCATTTCCATAAAGGTTTTACATAAAACAGAATCTTCCAGCCATCGTGAACAATTTTATATAAATCTGCTTGAGATAGTCTAATTTTTAACTCCATTTTAACAATCCTAAGAGAAAGGCATTTTCATTTTTACTGACTCTCTCTGTTGAGCTTCCTTTCAAGCTGGCCTTGAAATCCAGCCTGACAAACTGACCCCCAACACAGAAAATGCAGCATTTAGTTACCATACCTTCAACTGGTCTATCAAGATCTGTAAATAAGCATCAGCCTCAGTAAGTTTCTTGTCAAAATCATGAACGCTGGGAACAAATCCTGAATCCACACCCTAGAAATAAATGAACAAATAAAAATCAAATATTTAATTAGTGTCTCAGAGGAGGAAAAAAAATACAACAACAATATGGTTTTGCCTGCCATCTGACTGAGAAAATGCTGCCTTGCCTCTCATCCTGCCACGTGCAAACACAGGCACACAGCTGAACACATTTGGCTTCTGTCTGCAGCCAAATCAGGAGCAGTAAATTGCTCCACATTTTCAGAGGGGGTATAATCATCACACACCAGAGTATTTCATTACTTATCATTGAACAAATCCTCTTAAATTACACTGATTAAAGTTTCTTTATAAAATATAAAGGAGAATTCACATTTTTCTGAAGACTGCCTTGTGATTCCATATGCTTACATTTCAGCTAGAGAAGCCCAAATCAAATCCAATGGGATAACTGCACTTTTCACACTTCAGACAGTATTGCTCAACTCACAGCTCCCTAGCTGAGAACTGCCAAATCTTTTCTTAAATACCTTGATCTGAAAAGTTCAAAATTATTAGTCCTGGTTGCCCTAGTTCCTTTACAGCTACAATGATGATTTGCATCCTTGTCACTGTATCTGAATTTTGACATTTTGTTGCACACACACCAAGGACAATGTATCAGTGTGAGGAGAATGATTACTTTTATATTTTCTTGCTTGAAACTTGTTTCTCATAATTTAACACTCAGAGCACACTTCTGTATTTATATAACATAATCCCTATCTTTAAACTCATATACCATCAATTTAAAGACCCAAACACATCCCCACTGGGACACCACATCTTAGAGGAAAGAAAAGAGAGGATTTTTGATACCATTGTGCACATATGCTATGTAGACACATTAAAGGTTTATTTATATAATACCTTTAATGGAAATGCAACTGTGAAACAAATACTGAAGCACATCCAGTTGGAAAAAAACTGTACACTGTAAGATAAACTTATATAGGAGGAAAAACTCATGAAGGATAAAGCAAACACCAGTTAGAAAAGAACATAAACCTGAGAACATCACAGCAGTGACAGCTTTGCTACCAGCCCCAATATTTTCACCTGATCTATTGAATTCACATTGATCTCAAACAGGACAGCTTCAAACTCTTATGAAACCATCAACTGCTGTTTGAACTGCTGAGGATCTCAAGAGTCTGAGCATGCAAAGATCAACCAGTGGGGAAAAACATCTCACATGGAGGAAGATGGGCAATCTGCATCTGTAAAATTCCACATTAGTGCAACACTTTCTTTGGCATTGTTTGTCAGAACAGACAATTTCTCTTATTTTTGTGTGACATTGGGCCATCATATTAGGAGTTTTATTGATGGCTCTGTAGAGGTGTGAGCACTTTTGTGCAGGAGTAGAATGACTTGCAGAGTATCACACACATAAACCCAGCTACTGGCTGTAGAAAATATTAGTCTTTACTCATTTGCTACAGACAGGCATGCAGATCTTGGTAACAGCTCTCCAGGAGTAAACCCATCCATACAGATGGCTTTGTAATCAAAGCTACCTCACCTGTATTAGACAGTCAACACCAGCCAAATTTAGAAATAGTGTTGTGAAACAAGGAGGAGGGAGAAGAGGAGAAAAAAAGAAACCATTTTGGCTATGACAAAAATTAAATACAAAAAAGCACTGAGTGGAACAAGTTATCAAAAAAACTAACAGGAAGAAAGGAGAGTGCTTTCAACCCAGCAACTTTTGATGTTCCCTCAAACTAGTTTAAATTACACTGGAACTACATCTGAATCATGTGAAATTAGTATTCAATTTCCTTGTAGAAAATGGAACTGTCTGTACAGCTACCAGCCAACCTCATCAGTTCAGCAAATGGTCCTGCAAGCTCAGTTAAAAATTCTGGAGGTCAGGTTTCATACACCAAACCACATGAACAATACAGGAAATTTCTGCTGAAGATACAAGACACAGAAATATAGTTTACAGTGCATGTTATCTGTATGCTGCAGCAAAATGCTGATTTTTATTTCAGCCCTCACTCTATGACTACTAATATGTAACCATCTGGCATTTTTAGTGGTGGCTTAAAGATAAAATGCCATTCTTAAATTTCAGGCTCTTAGAACTAAGGGAAAAGCTGATCAAAACATTCAGTGTTACAACTGAGCAGACACCCACACAAAACACAGAGTGAAAATTGTAACCTAAGAAGTTCTCTTAGAAAAATTAAACTTTGAAACAATGTAAAGAGAAAGCCATAAAACCAGGTAATGTGTCAAGGTGAACATAACAGAGATGAAACATGAGAATAATTTTGCAAAGCAAAAATTACTTAAAGCTGTAGCACCTCATTAGTGTGCTCTCAGGCAATTAAGACAAAATTTGATTATCTTCCCAGCAAATTTATTAGTCTGTGTTATATGAGATTAGGTAAAAAATTTAAGTTCTCACATAGTTTTAGAACTGAAAACCAAGAGATATTTGAAAAAGTTGAAAAGTTTAGCAATACCATCGAAATAAATATTATTATTTGCATAAACAGCAAACAAAATCAATCAGTATTTCAAACCCAGCAATCATTTCATAAGAAGAGATATACAAAGTGCAGATTTGCAAAACAAATGCTTATTTCTTGATTTTCTGGTCACTCACAGCCACAGTAAAGTTAAAATGGGGACCCTTTCTCTCCTTCCCTGCCATGAGGGAAAGGAGGCTTCAAAAGAAGCAGGAGAGCAGAGTCACTAGAATGGCATTTAAGAGCCTGGTGAACTTGTACACGGGGAATCTGCACATCCCAATGAGCAATCACATTTTTATGAGGAACCTGTAAAATATGCTGCTCACCTATTCACTGACAAAACAGGTTGCCTGCAGGTATTGTTGAACCTCCACCCTTGGAGGGCAGAGTTCCAAACTCAACTGGATTTGACCTTTGGCAACCTGATCTAAAGTAGGAGTTTGCCTTGCAGTGAGAAGGTGCTTGGAACAGGTGATTTCCAGAGGTTTTCTCCAGCTGAAGTCATCCTGTGATTCTAAAATAAGTATCTTCAAATTGTGGAAAAGAACAGGAATCCAGACTAATTCTGATCTTCAGAAATACACTGACTCTATCTTACTGTCAGTACCTATCTGAAGCAGCATAATTTGTTTTTCCATTGAGTAACTACATCTATTTGTAAGTACACTTCATTAGCCTCAAATAAAGACTCTGTGTTCAAAAGAACAAATTTAAAAGAATTGACAGATTAAACAGCTGCAGAAGCAAGTAATTTAAAAAATTTTAGTCTGCCCACCACCTTCCAAACCAAGAAGTTTGGTGTCAAAACAAGTTGTTTGATGTCTGACTGCTCCCCACCAACAAAACCATACTGATAAGAACCCTAGAGAAAAGAGAAAAAGGTACCATAGCATTCTTTGCCTCATCCTCCCTCCCTCCCACAACTTCTGGAATGTCCCTCCCCTTCAGGACACAGGGCCAGACTCTCCAGGCACATCTCAAAGCCTGGAGTGTTTGCAGGAGGAGGCAGGGCCCAGCAGCACTGACCAGCCCGAGGTGTCCCAGTGGGATCTCTGTGATCCCCAGAGATGAGGAGTGACCAGACAGGATGGTTTTCCTAGAAAAGGGTTTCCATGCTGGTCTTGAGTTGAGTAAACAATTTGCATACTAACAGTCCTGCAAAATTATTAAATTATTCCCTTCATACAAAACCCCTTTTTTTTTTTTTTTTTTTTTTTTTGGAGGAGGTAAACTGGAGGGCAACAACAAAACACAACCTTATTAAAAATACATATTATGAGCCTTATTTTCACTACAGAACTGCTAGCACCAAGGGAGTTTCATGTTGTTTCCTTGTCCTCCAAATTAGAAGTCACACATATCTCTAATGCATTTGTATTCAAAACTTGTCCATGCTGAGAAGTAATTTAGCCTAATTTAAACCAGTTCCTTCAAACTCAGATGGGATGAAAAGATTGCATCATCCTTAGAAGAAGCAGACCAGAAAAATTCAACCATATTTCTCAAATAAAAGCATTACAATAATAGCTTTCCTGGAGGAGGAAGACAGAAAGCTGTAGAGAGTGGAATTTCTTATCTTTTTGAAGACACTTGTACATTCTTCATCTAATTAGGATTCCAAATCCAACAAAAAAATCTTGTGTAAGTTAGTCTGAAGGAGTGAATAAGAATGTTTTCCTTTCATCCACAATATCTCATCAGAAACATATCCCCTGCCTACACCATGCTTGATTTTGATGAGCTGGACATTGCCTGTAAGGATCACTGATGAAAAAATTGAAGAAACACAAGAAATCAACTTGTAAGCCACTAAAGAAGGGCAAAAACAACTCTATTTTTTTCCTCTGCTAGATTTTTATGCAATATTTAGCTCAGAATGTAAGTGCTTGAAAACAAATATATGGGTTGTGGAAAGCATAGGCCCTTCCAAACAGAATATTGCAAGTCTTACAGGAAAAAAAAAAAAAAAAAAAGGTTCTGCTTTGCAAAACACAAAATGCTTAGCAAAGACTGTAAAGACTGTGTAGCTGTAGATACTATCAGATCTTCAAAGGGAAAGGAAAGTTCATAAGACAGAAACATTCACACATTGATGTAAACTTCTGTCTTTAAAGCCAAGGTTATAATTCTGAAACCTCATAGATACTAGGTATATCTTTGAGTCCCATTCCTTTACCTTTCTAATCTATAACCAGTGCAGATAATGCACATGCTCTAGGGTACTCAGGCACTAGCCTGATTATTTCATTAGCAAAATCTGGAAAGGGCAGCATGCCTGCCAACCTTATGCCCTCCCATCAGCACTTGAAAAACATCTACACTGGATACAGTCTTAATCTAAAAGAGCCTGGTTTTAGTTTTATGCAAGAATTCTTGACTCACAATAGAAGCAGCACTTAAAAGCCAGTTAATAACAATACAATTTGGAGTGTAATATACTTAACATATAAGGAAATTTTACTCTACCTTGTGTTCTTGCTCAGAGCTTTGGAAAGGTCAGAAAAAATCCTGGTTAATGTGATACTAAGTGAACTTCTACTATCAACATTTCATAAACACTTTGCACCAGCATAAATGAATGGGAAACAAATCAGTTCCCCTGCTGTTTACTCTAGCCTTTACTCTGCTCTTTCTTTTGAGTCAGCATAAACATTTACCTTGTCCCATAAACAACTCAATGTGGAAACTAATCAGGGTCAGAAAGAGCGCAGCAGGAAAAGTAATTTTAAGTTCCAAATTCTACCCCTCTTGCCACACTGCCTCTTCCCTTTTGCTAGGAGAAGTGAGACAGGACTGCTTCCAGCAGCAGCACCAGCTCCTACATTTTGGTGAAGCCATGGTGCAACTCAGTGTTTAAGTCATTGGATCTACTCTTCACAGCAGCCAGCAAAGACCCACTTATTCGAATCAAGTTTTCTTATAATTTGCTATTTAGGAAGTAAATATCTTGTTTAAATTATAGAATTATCAGCCTACAAAGCAATTAATTTTCACTTCATTCCTTTCACTTTTATGGTGGTTGGAAATGGTCCACCTTTGTAATTTCAGTTCCTGTGTCTCTACAGAGCCCACTGAAGTAGTTTAGTGTAGATCAAATAAGGAAGTTACTGAGGTCCTAGAAGACATGAGCTATCCATTATAACTCATGAGACAATTCCAGAGCCAAATTCCACTGCCCAAAAGTACTTGTGGCACTAGGGGGCTGCCAGGGTGTACCCGACAGACAGCAAGGAAAGCAGGGCAATTAGAAGCATGTCCTGTCTGAATGGGACTGCTGGTTGACACAAGATGCTGCCGAGGAACTGAAGAAAATGTGAGGTGACTTATCTCCCCACACAAACACAAAACTTTAGCCACAATATGCCTTCACCCCATGCACACCCTCCCCCTCAGGTCCTGTGGGTATGAGGCAACTGCTGTGCTGCCACTGCAAAGCCACAGGCCTGCCAATGCCACAAGAGTGATAATTTGGGAGGGTAAGGGAAAAACATTGGGGGGTTCAGAATGGCATTTCCACAGACAAAGCTAATACTAGAACGACTAGGTGTATTTTTAGCAATAGCTTTAATACAAGTGCATACAAAATTACAGCACTCTTCAGTTTCAAAACTCAAACAAATCAGGCTTCAAGTGTATCTGAAACGTTTCCTCCCTACTGTTGTTCCCTTTGGATATAACATTACTAATTGTCAGCCCTCTGGACAGTTTGGGTCCCTTTACACATTCTATGTATTTATGACTCAGTTCCTTGACTGTAGCTCATTTTAGACTTGGGGGGAGGGGGCAGAAGAAGTGTGTTTTATTCTGTGTTTCAAAAACACTTCCATCATAAATAGTGAAGGACAACGCAGCAGAACGTTTAGGCAAAAATAAAACCAGCAAGATTAATCAGACTAGAGAACACAAAGACACCACCTCTCCACCTCGCATTAACTCATAATCCTTCCTGATTTGGTTCACACAACACACGAACCACCTGGGGTTTGGTACAGCTTCTCACAGCTCAGATGAGTTTTTGGTACAGTGAAGTCAACTTTAAGTCTGACTTTCAAACTTGAACACTTCTGTACCAGCAAAGGCAGACTGAAAGCAGCACGGAAATATGAAAAAAACCCCAAAAAACTCTGGAAAGATACAACATTTTGGGCAAAACCAGATGCCTAAAGGTTTTAAGTGACTGTCAACCACATGCTTAGCTAGTGACAGAAACTAAGAACCTAAGAAAATGCCTTTAGAGAAAATAATCTCTGTCGCAGCACTCAGACTCCACCATCCCGCTGAGCCAATAATCCCCCAAAGAGCCCGTTCGACTGTTTTGTCCGAAGGGAAAGGAAAGCGAAAATACATCAAGTGCATGAAGCGCCAGCTATTGCAGCCAAGGCCACTCTGTGTATCGGGATAGCAGCATCCCTGCGGGCGCACGGGACCTGGCGGCACTCGCGGCAAACCGGAGCCGCAGCCGGAGCCGGAGCCACCCCGGGCGCTCCGTGCCCGCGGTGCCCGGGCGGGGCAGGGCAGCGCCAGCGCCGCTCGGCCGCCAAGGGCAGGGGCTCGCTGCCCGCCCGGGAGGCGCCCGGGGCTGCTCCGAGGGACCCCCGCCGCCCCGACCCGCGGCCCCCCGCCCCTCCTGCCCCGTACTCACACCGGCCATCCCTCGGTGCT
>VYXF01009087.1:2296948-2323459 GCA_013397295.1 Polioptila caerulea | reverse complement strand
GGGGCGGGGGGGGGGGCCTGCCCCCCCGCCCGCCGGGCCCCGGCAGCGCCGCCTCCAGCGGGCGGGAAGGGGCGGGATGGGAAGGGCAGGACCCCCCGGCCCCGAGCGCGTCACGAACAAGGCGGACGGAGATTGGAGCGGGGGCGGCCAGGGGAGGGAGGGGTGAAGCCCAGCAGGGCCTGGCCGGCCATGGAGGAGCGGGGATGTTTCTGCCTGGATTCACCCCGCGCTCGGCCCTGCGAGCATCCCCCGACACTTCGGCCCCTGTTCGCTCCGCCCGCACGTCCCACTGCTGAGGGCGAACAGAATGAAAACCACACTTCCTAAGGCGTGAAAGAAATAGGTTTGGCGAGGAGGTGCGGTCGTGTTTCATTCTGAAATCAGTGCCTGCTCAGCCGCTCCCGTGGCAAACCTTGGCAGCTCCTGAATGGGGCTGTAAGTGAACACCACCGACCCCACAAACAAGGTCAGAGGCTAAAAGGTTACGTGACCCATGCACTGAAGAAGGTTCTTGAAAATGGGTGGTGAGCACACAGCAGTGGCCCACAAAGTATTACATTCAATGGTGAACAGATTTACAAGGATGGAGGATATGTTTCTAAGTACTCAATTCTGGTTTTTTAAATTATTCCCTCAAACATTAATACATAAATTACTAAATTTGGCTTGTTTTTTGTTTTGTTTTGGTTTTTTTTCCTTAAATATGCCTTACTCGTTTGAAAAACTCCAGGACCGTGAACAGTTATGTAATGTGAAACAGTTCCATTATTATTTCCATCATGAAATCTATTTCTAACAATATAACTAGACTCACAACTTCTAGAGAGTGTGGAAGTGTACATTTTGATAACACCAATATATATTCTGGTGTTTCATTCCTTGACTCTGTATCTCCATGTCATAAAAAGCCTTCCAGGAGGAGAAAACAGCACAGATTGCTTTTACTACATTTGAGACTCTAAACAGGACCACTCACATGAACTTATTCACTTTGTAAGCTGAGGATGGGGCAAGAGGCATCCCTTGGGAGGGAGCTCAGCCCTTCCCATCCACATGTTGTTCCCCAGGTAATCCCTGTCTCCTCACATCCACTGAGAGTGGGGCTCTTCAGCCCTTGGTCAGCCACTGTGTCCAGATGGACACATTACCTCTGACATACCCACGGCAGGGTAGGAGGGCTAAAAAGCTGATTGTCAAATGGGAATTTTTATCCAGGGATTTGCTATTCTCTAGAAAATTTGTAGTGGTCTTTAATAGATGAAAGAAGGTTGAAACTCACTGTCTAACAGGTAAATTCTTATATACTGAGATAGTACAAGTGTCTGTAGTTGGATGGGTCAAATTCAGGCTTGTTCTAACTCTTTAGACTGGGCAAATGTCATCTAAATCAGTCTTCACAGGCTTCTCTTTATGTGATATTAGAGATTTTACTCTATCTTTCTTCACACTGAATAAAATTTTAAGAGACCTAATTCTCTTTCCATACTACAAAAGCACAACCAAAGCTTTATTCAACACAAATAATGAACATCTGCTTTAAGATTTCTACACTGGCACCAGACACCTTTATGGTACAAACCAAATCCCTTTCATAGAGTTTGGGTTTCTCTCCAGGGCAAAAATAAATGTTCAGCAAATCTTACAGATATATGCAGCTCTAGAGTATCACCAGAAACTGATCTTAGATCATAGAACCACAGAGTATCCAGAGCTGGAAGTGACCCACAAGGATGACAGAGTCCAGCTCCTGGAACGAGGTAACTAAAGCTGAGAACCATCCTCAGTCCAACCATCTTTAGAACCAGAAAACCACTGATACCCAGCTTACACAGTGATATCCAGCTTCAAACAAGCTATTTATCATTTTTGTCATCCAGAAAGAGGTTCAATGCTGCTGCTGTCTCATTTTAATTTTCAAGTTCGGTGGCACAAGCACATAAGAAGGTTGACCCAAAAAAGACTAACTCCTAGTTTAAAAAAAAAAAAAAAACAAACTAAAAAGCCCCCAACCAAAACCCAAATTAAATGTACAACAATAAATCCAGAACCTTACCATAAATACACATTATAAATAAATATGAGCTAATGGTAACAATATATATTATAAATATGAGTTAAAAAGGAAAAGTCTCATTCTGGCTTTTCATTATGGTAGGACAAGAAAAATGTGACAGACACAAACCTAAAGAGATGTTTTACTATATCCAACTGTATAGGCTAAAGAACAGCCAGATATTATATAGGAAGTGTTGGATATTAGCAGTCATGCCACTGTATCTCATTGCTTTGGAAAAGAAAAGTAAAACAAGTGAAAACTGAAAGTGAAACTTGCCTGAAGTTGGAGGGTATGGCGGAGGATGGTGTCCTCTAAAGCGTGGATCCACTTCTCCCTCTCATCTGCATCTCGAGCTGAAAAAGTATTCAGAAGATGTTGTTAAATTACATGCAGTCTTATACACTAAAAGGCACAGGCAAACAGACCTGATGTGCACACTAAATATGGAAATGAACCATACTGCCTTTGTTAATCACCAAGCACAATTCCACAGTTGTCTTAATGTCCTGTTCCTTCTGTGGTTACAGCTCTGTCCCTTGTGCAGCTTTAGGGGAACACATGCAAAGAGTTTGCACAGACATTCCTCACTTAATTCATTCAGTAATTTTTAAGTTTTCCTATTTACAAGAAAATAATCTGTAATAAATTATCCAGTAATTCTGCTTCAATGTGGACACAGTAACTTTCAGGTATGGATTCATAATACAGGACAAACATCCCTAACAGGTCACTGGTGTGAATAACGAAGCACAAAGAATAATCTTAAACATACAGCAAACATTAAATTGATGAAAACCCTACTCCAAAGTGCTTTCTTTCTCCCCTACTCCCAGTACAGACATGCCACCTTTACTTCACTAGTCTGAAATGAGTTCCTTGCTGTGCTCTAGGAGTGCTCAAAAAACAAAGGAACAGCACCAGTAGACTCCAGGTAAACAAAAAGGGGAAAATTCCAGAGGCATTAAATAGACTGTAAACAAACTGGCCCATAAACAGATTGAGAATAGTTATCAACAATTGTTTCTAGTTCCTCATTTAAATGGAAAGTATTATAAGAAACAGGAAGCCTGCTAAAAGCAAGGAAAGCTGAAGTGAGCTAGCACCTATTATGAATCAGTGAACTGAGATTTCTATCTCACTTATTTTTAAGGAGTTTAGAGGAAATATCCTTAGGTTATACTGAAATGTACTCTCCAGCCCAAAATACTTTGTTTCAATGTTCCTTTCCTCACCCTTTTGTTTCCACTGCTTTTATTTTTTGGAATTCTGCTGCTTAAACCTATCAGGACTTAAAAATGCCCCAAGCCTTCTGAATATGCAGATTTTTCTGAACTCCCCAAAGATAACCCTACCAATTTAAACATAAACATACTGCACTGTTTACTTCAGCATATATACACCAATTATATCAAGTTAAGAAAACCTTCAGGGAAGAATTGACAATGTATGTGTTTGTAAGAAATAATTAAGAATGTCTTTAATACATAAACTTGCCTGAAGCCTAACTGATGAGGTGGCCTCAACAGGGCAAAACTTTCACTACACACAAGGTAAAAGATTGAAATCTATCCAGCTTTTTTCTAAAAATACACATTTTTTCAATCTATTACCAGTCAATCCTTACTCACTGTTCTTTTAAAACAGTAGAGTGTGATCAGCTGCCACAGGCATTTGAAAAAACTGAACAAATTAAAACTAGACATAAGGGAAAGTGCTTTCAGATGCACAGAGAAAGCCACAGAGGAAGAGGAAGAAGTTAAGGTAATTAAATGTTACTCAGAACAGCAGGTGATTTTCCTGCAGGAAATGCAGCAAGTATTAAAAAGCTGGCTATGCCATTGCAATACTCTCAATAGCTCACTAGGAAGAACTTTTAACTGACAGCACTCTTCTTACTGGTGATCCATATTTTAATTGAGAAGCTGAAGCAGGCACTAAGTACAAGTTTATAATGCAGTCAAAGCAGACAGGATGGAGGGAGAAAGGACCTGTGAACTCTGTCCAGTGACTGCCTTGTACTAAATACATTTTGCAACATGCAAATTACAGGTTTCCTTTTCACATTCTGACACACGTGCACACACAAACACTGTTCTTTTTGCACAGCACAGCTTCCACCTTAACACTAATTTCCATGACTGAACTAGTCAATTAGAATCAATTTTAATGCTTCTTAGTTTCTTTGGTCCTGTTTACCAAAACCAGGCTCCTTGGCCTAGTCCTGCCAGACATATCAATCAAGTTTATTATTCCCACACCAATCACAACTAAACATATATAGTTACCTGTGTCATTAATCTATCAGTACTGGAAATGTATCAGTGCTTTAAATTTTCAAAGCCATGTCCAAAACAACATTGGCTAGCATTATTTCAAGGTTTTTCGGGTTTGTTTTCTGTTTTTCTGAGGTGTTTCTTTTAATCACCATCTCCAGTTCCAAAAAAAACATCTTACTGGGGAACTGGGGTACAAGTCACTGAGGAGCCATTAAGTAATTCATGGGATACAAATATCCTATGTTGAAGGGTTTTTTCCCACGATTATTTAAACTAAAAAGGAAACAATTAAGCTGCAGACCAGTGAATTAATCCTTGTATTGCAGTAGGATTCCTGTGATCTTCCATACTGCCAGCAAAAAGAGGTCACAGTATTAGTTAAATACTAATCTCAGTATACAGTAGCCCATTAACAAAGGTTATCACATTCTGACTTGTATCTGAACCCCTACCAGAACAGAGAGGCCTTACAGCAGCAGAGAAAACCTCGAAACCAACCAATCCAGACAGCTCCAAAATGAAACTGACTTTCCCATGCTCATTAATAAACTAAATTTTTGAAACTTCTGCTTCTCCAATGACCCCTTTATAGCTCTCTCTACCAGGGCTCAGCAGAGGGGGGAAAAAGCTGCCCTTTTTCCTTATCTATTAGACATTGCAATCTTCTGGCATAGCATGATCAATCCTTAGGGAGCACACATGAAACTCATCAATCCTGCTGCTTAGAGAAAGTCTTGGGCACAATAAATCCAGGAACACTGCCATGAGGAGACTGCTTACTGCATGGAAACACAGCATCAAAACCTTTTAAGCACTCTCTGTTCAGGACCCTGGTTTAATTTCAGATCATCTATCATCAACAGCAGATCCTCCTGGCTCTCCTCCATAGACTCTTAAGAAAACCACGGAGAAAACCAGCAGGATGCAGTTTTTAGTAAAGCAAGACACAAGAAAAGTTATATTAAATCTAATCAAAATGGCTGCTGTGAGATTAGGTGCAAGTAAAAGCTCCCTAATGGTAAAAGCAATTTAGAACTGAACAGCTGCCAAAAGATCACTGATGAAAAAAAAAAATCAATGGGAACATTCAAAAAAGAGATTAGTCGACACACTCAGAAAGAATTTATGGGAAAAACCTACACACAATGGTCAGAGATCATTATCTACCCATCTGTAGGGAAAGCTAAATATCCAAGCTGTTTTTCATTTAAAGAAGGCAACTTTGCCAAAAGAAAAAACTCTACTACCTTTGCACCTAAGGAGTTTGTGATGCACACTACCTAATATCCACTCTGTATCTGCAGATACTTTCTTCAGCAGGTAGGGACAAGAATGCCCTGCTCATTAGTCCTGTGCCACAAGTACCCTGAAATCACTCCAACTTTTCCATTATTTGATCCATTTCAAAGTTAATCCCCTCCTCAATTCCTCTGTGAAAGCCACTCCAGAAGTTGTTTCTGACAAAACATTTGGGATAAGGTAATTCTTATCTAGACCAAGGAATGACACCGGTGTGCTTATACAAAAATAGAGGAGAATTATCTGGTCCCTCCTGGCACAAAACTTCCAAAAAGAGAAGAAGGGCAAGAGAGACAAGTTGCCTTTCTCTAGGCTGATTCTAGAATAACAGTATTACAAAAACAAACAAGAAACACCGAATGACACCTGGGCACAAGAAATACCTGACACTTAAAAACACAAAGGTGGTTCTTAGTCTGAGGGGTTAATGCAACAGTTACCTGGTCAGCTGAAATTCAAATTGTGCTAGAGCATTAAGTACCCACAAAAACAGCCATGCTAAGCCTGCAGTTGAGAGGGCACTAACAGTGCCTGTGTTCTTCTCTTATTTTAAGTGCTAGAATTCTAATTCAGTTTTTACTGCAATTTAACAGTGAACATTTGCACGTGAGAGAAGCTAAATCCACACAGAGCTGCATAATCACTGCTGTGTGCACTGGAATCATTAATGGCTGAAACATTGCAATTTACTGTGATTATGTCAGTTAAGCTATTTTTACTTTTTTTTTCCCCCAGTAGAATTAGTATTTATGAGCTGGATTACAGTTTGTTCCCATATGCCTAAGCCCTCACTCCTCTGTGTCTATGGTGTATCCTTTGAAAGACACCTGTATAATTTACTGTGACATCTCAGGCATATCTAAGACAACCACAGGGTACTTAACATGATCACAGTCCTATTTATGACTAGTTCACAGAAGCACACTTGAAAAGTATGTCATTCATTACAGTAAGTTTTAATTTTTTTTTTAATGTGCATTTTTTGTGATCTGTCTGGTTGAGCTTATTCCTAAGATATTTTAACATCAATCTTATACTAAAAAAAAAAAAATCTGAACTCTTTCATAGAGAAAGTCCAAAGAAAGAAATGCAATTATTTGATCAAAGAGAATATTATTGAATGAAAAAAGTACTAAACACAAGAATTACTGCTTCTACTGAAGAATTTCTGTAATTCCGAAAAATTGTGGTTTAAAACTCCCTTTTTAAATGAAATAGTCCTTTATCTCTGAACTTCCCAAACTGCTAAATCAGATATGTCAGGGATTTTAAAAAGTTCTGTTCCATGAGGATAAGAAGGCAAATGAAATGCAACTACATTAGATGCTTTCAGCCTCTATTAATTTCCCAAATAGAGAATAAATTTGATAATTTAGAGTTCCTACAATATTTACTTTGCCGTGGAGAGATTATTTGTGTTTATATAACGTATACCAAATGTTAAAGTACAGCATAAAACAGATTACTTTTTCCAGCCTAAGCTTGATAGCATCTAAAGATTAGATATAAACAAGTTTAACAACTCTGCTCCACAATACAGCATTTACCACCAGCATTTCTAGGTCATGCACAGCAGTACTTGGAAGACAGAATACACACAAAATATATCACCTCAGAATCTGCATGCTGGTGCTTATTTTTGTGTGTCTGTGTGTGTGCATCTACATGGGCATTAGGATGAAAGAAAAACCTGAAGAATTAGTGAAAAGAAAATTACTAGATTACTTATAAAAGCAGCACACTGTCACAAAACGAAATGCATATTTTATTTTCATTCACTGTGACCTACTTACAGGCAGAACTCAGTAAGAAGAGTCTATTACACCCACAGAGTCAATAGAGTCAATTATGCAGCCTTTTTTCTGACAGAACTTCCACTGATCTGCATGCAACATTCCTGCATTTTCTCAGCCAAGTGCAGAACTAATGTACTATCTTTACACACAAATCACCAGATAATAGAGATGGAATCCTGGCTACACTGAGATCGATAGGATTCCTGCCACCAGTCTCAATGGAGAGAGATTTTATCAGTAGTGCTCAATAAGGTGGAAAAGTCAAACACCACAGGACTGTTCCACGGCTAAATAAATTGCTATTTGAAGTCACTGAAGGCCTTCCAAACCATAGAAAAACATGCAAGATGAAGCAGGGTTTCATACAAGCCTAGCAAACACTCTACTTCCACTGCTTACAAATATCCTTCTAACACACGCAGCTCCCACATCTGGCAGTAGCTTGAGCATTATTTCCTCTATATCATAATCTCAGAGTTGTCACAATCATTATTCTCCCTCCTCCCAATCCTCCCCCTGATGCTGTTCTCCACCCACACACATAAATCAACTCTCCTTTTGTTCTGCAGGTGTCTGACCAGCCTGAGCTCTCCATCCCTACAGGAAACTCCTGTGCAGTCACAAGACACAAAGTCATGCCCAAACAAAAGGCATCAAAAGGTCTCCTGTGTACAGTGTGTTTGTAAGATTAATCTGTGATCTTGAGAAATCAACTGGACTGTTCTTTTACTGTTACCTAAGCTCAAAAGCCTTTTTAGCAAGCTGTATAATCAGCCAAGTAACAGAGCTTTGAGTGGAAACTTGTGTGACAAAGGAAACACATGATCAAGTTGCTATTGCTTCTCTAATTTGTGTAATTTTGTAATTAAACATTTCTGAGTGTGGGATAGATCTGCAAGTATATGGTTTTTCACCATATTAATATTAAATATTAATAAAAGCAATGCTAAACAATACTTCATGTGGTAAATTCTGTGGAAATGGCTTTTAGGGTACGTTTGTGTTTAAAATTAATCATAGAATCACAGAATGGTTTGGTTTGGAAGAGACCTTAAAGATGATCTCATTCCAACCTCCTGCCATGGGTAGGGTCACCTTCCACTATCCCAGGTTGCTCCAAGCCCCATCCAACCTGACCTTGGACACTTCCAGAGATGGGGCAGCCACAGCTTCTCTTGGCAACCTGTGCCAGGGCCCCCCTACCCTCAGAGTAAAGGATTTTTTCCATTGCAGATCACACTGACAAAGCTCTGAGACTACTAGTTTAAGGTAGAAACCATATTTTTAGTTGAATTGAAAAAAAAAAAATCAAAATAGAAGAACAAAATTATAGCCATTTTCTTAGCCAATAAAATCGCTGTCAATTAACTGGGTCAAACTCAAGGTTATTGTAATTTGGAATTTCTGGTTAAAATAGAAGGAAAAGAGTGTTGAACTGCTGAGGATCCCTCCCCTCCTTATAGTGAGACCTTTTCTGGCCATTTTTCCTCTTCCAAAATACTTGCCATGTATCACATGTACAGTTGAGATAAGAGATTCACATTGATGCCAGAAGTAACAATTTCTTCCAGAGGAAGCAAAAAAGAAAACAAATCAACACATCACACAGATACTTTTTCATGGTATTATTTCCTTGCTACTCTCAAGTTTAAGACATATTTTGAAATCTGCAGCTTCAACATCAAGAACAGAAAACCAGGAGGTGTTTATGTAAGACCATAACAATTGAGTACAGGAAGTCTCAATAAAAATGGCATAAGCATGGGGTGATTGGAAAACAGACAATTACAACACAGGATCCTGCTGGTGCAAGAAGGACCTGCATGAAACAGGAAAAGCACAACCATGCACCATTCCCTGCACTCTGGTCACAAGTTCCAGCCACTCAAAATACCAGTGCAATACATCAATAGCACAAAGGAGGCAGAGGGAAGAGAGGGGAAGATACAAAAATCACTGCCAAAGCTAAACCTAGCTCTGGCTCACAGAGGAATTTCTGCAGTTCTGCCCAGCAGGGGAGGGTGAGATGCAGCCCAGAACTTTGTGCAGCCCAGACCTGGTCAGGTAAAGAGAGGATGACAGGAACCTCAGCTTTACTCTGATCATAACTACTCATCCTCCTCTGCAATATAAAAGCATAGTTGAGCATAGCATAGAGGAATTCACTGTTCCAGCATCACCAGAAGCCTGAAAGTCTCAGGAAGATGTTAACCTAGGACAAACAATATTGTCACAGCAGTTATAGACATCAAAAAACCAGCACAGACCACGAATTCACACCAAAATCTCTCTCTAGGCATTTTTCAATATCAAATTAAAAAAGCTCTAAAACTTTTTTTTTAAAAGGTTGCAATTTAAGAATCGTTATTTAAATCAGGTAATGGGATAGACTTAAGTGCCTCTTTCTACCACAAGGGCAGTCAGCTTCCTGTCATCTATTTGGTGGACAATGTCAAAGATTTCTAGAAGACTATAAATATTGACTATTTCTGCAAGTAATGTTGAAACACAGGTAAAAAACCAATATAATTAATTTTGATATGTAATGCAAATACTTCAAATCTCAAATTCTGATACTGCTCAGCAACTCAGGTCTTTGTGGACCCCAGTACATCCTCAATAATAATGCCTCCCACATTAACAAAAAATCCTTGCTTTTATAATATTGTAACCTCTTTTATAACCTCTTTTATAACATTTATAACCTCTTGCTGGGCATGTCTCCCTTTTTCCTCAGCTGGGATGGTGGACAGACACAAACCAAGCTCCAAAACTGGGAAAGGATGGGAAAAAAGGAGAAATCTACCTTTACCAGCTGACAGCTTTCATGTAATAGGAGAATAGTTGCACAGCAACATTCATGCTTCATTTCTCAGATAGTTTTGTAGCAGGAATAGGGAAGGAAAGACAAAAGCTAAAGCAAAATCATCTCAGATCAATGCACTGGACTGCTTCCAATCTTTCCATCCTTTATTATACAAAACAGTGGAAACAAAACTGATTTGCCTCCCAAGGAACTGTACTGCAGGCTGTAAGAATAAGAGCTGGATTTTCAGGGAGGTGTTTAAAAATCAGATTTTTTTTTTTAATGTGATTTTTTTTTCCTGCATACAATGTGCATTTAGCGAATTATTTCAGTCCAGATAGAAGCTATTATTGCTTCAGGTTAGACTGCAAATCAAATATCAAGAAGAAATACAACAATACCCTTGCCAGAGTCTCTTGAACATCATGTTCCCACTCTGGAATAGAAGTCACAAGCATCCCAGTGAGGAGAAAGAAAAGCTAAAGTAACATGAAGGATTGAAGAAGTGAATTTCCAAATGGAAAGAGCTTAAAGCTTGGTGACGATATAAAGATGTTAAAAGAAAAACAAACCCAACCCCCACAGTGTTAGAAAGTTATGGAACATTTAGAACAGGGACATGCACTGCAGAAAGGCAAAATATATTACCAAGAAAAAGCTTCCTGGCAGGAAGGTAAATTAAACTAAAAGTATTATCCCAAATGTCTTACAGCAACTCGAAAGGATTTTTGCATCTAATCTGCAAAAACCCACGAGGGAATACTTTAAGATCTACCTAATTCAGAAGCCTTACAAGCAAGCCATGAAACTGGATATTCAGCACAACCAAACAAGAACCAATCAGGAGATAAAATACATTATTTTTATATCTATTTTAAAATGTCTGAGGTCATTCTACCTCCCTTTCCCCTCTAATATGAACAAGCACCAATATACATGTACATAACAATAAAATACAGGGAAAAAATCTGCTGGGCACTCTGGCAGAGTTAAAGTCAAGCTGACAGTCAAACCAAAACATGCTGTTTGTTTTACTGCCCATATTTATTCCATTAACTTCTGTCCTTTATACCCAGCTACTAAGGATATGGATCCCATTTGGGATGTACCCTGTCATCTTTCAAAACCTACATTATCATTGTAATGAAAACTATTTAACTTTTACTGATGTTCAATACAGGGTGGCCACTAGGAAGCACAGCTGAGAACAGGAAAGAGGTAGATTGTCATAGGCAGAAACAAAATATGAACTTTTCTTCTGAGAAAGACTCAGAAGTTGCCAAAATGCAGTGACAGGCAAATCTTAGTGGGAGATGCTGGAGCTTTGGCACTTTGAAAATTCAGTTCCACTAATACACACACATATGGAACCATGTGTGTTTTTCCATGTGAAAAGTTGGCCAGAAAGTTTTAAATTACTTACTTGCCCTTCATCTCATTACTTCCATCTCTAGAGTGTTAGTCAGATGTGCAATTTTGAGCAACTCACATTAAGAAATAATTAATTAACCCAGACGTTTTTCTTTTCTTTTTCACCAGTTCAAATTCTATCACTGGCTGTTAGCAAAATTCCACTGAGGCACCAATCAGTACCTAAAGTCTGAGGGAATGGAGAGCCTGAAAAAGAAACTGTTCCACTGCAGATGGGACCCCAACTTAGGTCAGCAGATTTTTGAAAGCTTGGATTTTTAAAGGTCTGGTTTTTCCCCAGTGTGGCTCCAGCTTGTTTGAATCCCTGTCTGTCCTTGAGGAAGAAGGAAGGCAGCAAGAAGGAAGGAAGGGAGTGTAAGCTGCTATTCCTGCAGTCTTCTCTTGTCCAAGACTTCTTTTATAAAGGGTGAAGGAATTTATAGCTATGACTTTCTTGCACAACAAAGGCTCTATCTTAATCAGGTATTAAAAGTCAGGGAGAAATTGTTTGGAATTTTGGATGTTTTCCTGGATTATTCCCAGAACCTGCCCTCCATAGCCTATGTATTCTCAGCATACATTTTGTAATATTTACATTATTAACCACTCACCATCCATGATGGAAAGTGACCTATATTTTGCATAAGTTAAAACCTTTGTAATACTGAATTAATTTAATATAATGCACAAACATTTGACATAAATATGACAGAGGTTGCATGAGGTGAGAATGCATTTACAGTGGCTGTAAGAATTATATATATATATAGTTCCACAGAGCTTTTTTTACACTGAAATATCACAGGACTGATATCTTACCTGTCTTTATACAGTTTTGAATTAAGTCCACATATATTAATATTGTGCTTGTATCATAATAATGTCCTGGGTATAGGAAATGTTATCTTCATGATAAGCTAATAGAAAAAGCATAATATAGAAAATAGTGTACAGTATCTTAGTTGTACACTAAAGGAGGATACATAAATCCTGGCCTAATATGAAATGCAGAGAAAGAGAAATTATAAAGCACAAGATGTGACAACACTGCTGTTCAAAAATTATCAATATTACTTAGAGTAAAACATTACTTATGTCAAACACTATCAGTTTTCTTAAGACATCTGGCTACCCAAAGGAGAATACAGCATATAACAAATCACTGAAAAAACAAGGTGTATTAAAAAAGGTTTCTCTTAGTAGCTAAAGATTAGAGATTTCTAGATTTACCTGTATCAAGTTCTCAGATATTCAGCAGTATTTTGCTTTGTAGTACTGAAAGACTGCCCTAGTACAGCATTCCATTACTGCATTAGCAATTAGCTTGCATTTTACCAGTTATCCTTGGGAACAGTAGATTTCAGTATTACTGTGAGCTCAGCATTATGAAGGTATATTTATGAGGCTTAATGCAGTGAAAAGCCAGAGGACAGCAGCAGCATTTAGGAAAAACTACAGCACAAGGAATACAGAACCAGTGACAATATGATGTACAATTAATATTTATCATTAGAAACAGTCTCACAAAAGCAACAGTATTGATGATAATTCCCATTTGCAGATCACTGATTTAAAAATATGTACAGTACAATATAAGTTATAGAATTATTTCAGTTTACATAAATCAAAATGACTGCTTAAATGCAAGTGTGCCTCTTGGATATTTACAGTTTCCAGCTCTATACAAAGCAATTATTTAGTCACTGCATTTTAGAGGAAAAGCAAAAGGACTAACAAATGTTAGCTGCAAAATATTTCCATCCCACTTCCCTAGGATTTTAACATTCAGGAAAAGGAAGTTCTCTATTCAATATTAGCACAGTATTTTGTCCTACTGCAGCAGACAAAATAATTTAAGGAGTACATAGCAATTATATAGAGCCTTACCCTTTCTACCGGTGAGCCATAGCATGCAATGACGAAACATAGCAGTGGCAGATGGCATTGGTGTTAGAAAATGGGAATAAAAGGATAATAGCAGAGAAATGGTGACTGGCAGACAAGACACAGAAATGTAGATGAAATGAATGCAAGCTGGTAAATCTTGAAGCAAAGCTCCACCGTTAAGCCAAACGTTGCCTCTAGTCTCCTCATAATTGAGCATTAAGTTCTATTTGGATACAAATTGCAACCTTCAGACCAGTCTTGATTCTCTTCATAAAGAAAGGCATAATTGTATCTTGATAACGAAGATCAGAAACCCACAATCAGAAGCACATTACTTTCTCCCCTTGAATGATTTATTCTTTACATTATTCATCTCCAAATCCTGCCAGAGCTACAGTCTCTTTCTAGCACATATGTATCCACTGCAGATGTAAATCCCTGCCTAACCTGCAGCACCCCTGGATCCAGAATGTTCTCAGTGTGCTCATTCATGCTGTTCTGTTGCCAAACATTTTAAAATCATCCATCAAATACAAGTGGAATCTATTACAAGGAAAAAACAATCTCTTCTTTCAGCTCACCCTGAAAATGGAAGGTTTTCTGATCAACAGTTATTGTGAAGGTGCTGTCGTCCTCATCGTCTATACCAATCACAGCTCCCTGTGAAACAAAGAACAAAATCCTGATAAGGCAAGCAGTGACATCAGCAGCAGACACTCTATCACTACACCACTGGAATTTAAAAAGCTTTGACAAATTAGAGGCAAACTGAATACAGTAAAGAGACGAAAGATTCTCCCTTCAGTCATAGGATGCAGTCAGTTCTTTAAAACAATAAATTTTTAGTTGCAGAAAAAAACAGTGAATGTTTGTAAAGCTATTATCTGGATAACAAGATGCATCTTTTATTTCTGTAATGGAGAGGGCTTTATGCTGCAGCAGTTCCCTACTACATTCCAACTTATATTTTAAAGAAGAGAGAGAAGCAATATTTTATATGCATTTTCTGTGTATAAAAATAACAATTCGTAAGTACTCTACAAAAAGAAGCTCTTGACCTGATTTTATCTACCAGCCTGTAATAAAAAATAAATCATTCTAGCAGAATGAATTTGGCCCATCATGTCATGTCACTGGTACACTGCATGATCTAATTTTCAGTCCTTAAGTAAATATTAACAGTAAGCAATCAGAATATATTAGAAGCAGCTAGCTTTGTCTTCTAATTCTTCATGAATTATTACAGGAAAATGCAAATAAATTAAAGACCATCTGTGCTTAGCAATTTACAAATCTATCCACATTTTCATTCCTGCCCCCTCCCACACTTACAATAAATAACAGTTTCACCCAGGAGAAGACACAAAAAAAAGGGCAATTCCAGGTCTCTGCCAACTCCAATGAACTGTAATATTTAACTCAAAAATCACCAGTGGATTTACTCAGTTTCTTTTTTCCTTCTCCAAGGAGACACAGCACCAGGATCTGTTGCCTCCTTCTCCCTCCCACAAAACAGACAGACACCCCTGGAAGGTGCACACATGCAGAGGGTAAATTCTGCCCTTACTCTCAGAGTACACAAAGAGTAACAGCACTACCAGGAGCCCTGAGTCAATTCCAACCAGTGCCTCCTTTCACTCAGCCAGGTACCCCAGAGCAGCTGCAGGGCTGGGGTCAGGGATACACCAGGCTGGCCAAAACCCAAGGGTGGTTTGGGTCCAGGCTTGGGGACAGGGGGAGCTGTGTCAGTGTTACCCACACAGGTTCCTCACAGCCCCCACATGAGATCTGTGGCCTGTGGGACCATGCTGGGACCAGCACAGGCCCCACAACAGAGTGGCAGGAGCAGCTCAGGTAAGAAGAGCACCAACCATCTGTAACCCAGGGCAGTGTGGCAGCAAAGGATAGCTCCAAGCTGGTTTTTCATTCCCCTCCACTGATAAAATGTGCCACAGAGCTTCCCCAAGAGTATCTTTCATACAGGCTTTTCATGGACAGCTCTGTGATGTCAATAAAAGAGGCACCTAAAAAGTGCATCCAAGCCAGTATAATTCAGAATACTTTTAGTGCCAGGACACAACAACCACCAGGTTTCTTTTAAATATACCAGTAGATAAGAAATATCTGGCACTTTGGATACATGTTCTGCTATGCAGTAAATCAGAAGGTCACTGCAAATTGTACAATATCATTCTCCTCAGCAGCTGTATCATGGAGTCCCTGTGGCTGGAAAGGAGCTCTAAGATTATCAAGTCCCATGGTTAACTCAGTCACTGTGTTCACCACCAAATTACCTCAGCAAGAGCCACATCCACACATTTTTGAACACTTCCAGGGATGATGACTCCACCACTTCCCTGGGCAGCCTGTTCCAATGGCTGACCATTCTTTCAGTGAAGCAATTTCCCCTATTATCCAGTCCAAACATCCCCTAGTGTACCTTGAGGCCACTCATCCTCTCATCCTGTCACTTGTTACCCAGGAGAAGAGACTGACCCTCACCTTACTACAACCTCATCTCAGAGAATTGTAGAGAGTGATAAGGTCACCCCTGAGCCTCCTTTTCTCCAGGCTAAAGATACCAAAAACCTGTAATGAGCACATCAAGAACATGACCATGACCAAGATATTCTCCACAGAAGATACAGGTAAAACTCATGTAAATACAGACTGGGACAGCTGAGTCCTGCCCCATCCTACATGTGGGAGCAGGGAGAGCTCTCCTGGGCCTGTGAACTCAGCACAAACCTGTGTGCAGTGCATGTACTGTCACTGCAACACTGGGGCAAAGGGGCTGAGCCAGAAGCACAGAAAATGCTTCCTCAGCCATGCAGATAATACATATGAACAAATAAAATTAAAAATAAGAGCAGGAAAGTTTACAGATATTCCAGAAAGCTTTAGCAGGACATAAGCATAGTGCAGATGACAGAATGCTTTATGATTACACTTTCCTCAGTACACTAAGAAAATCAGCAAAAGTATTTGAAGATGCAATTTCAGACCTATGAAATGTGCACCAGGAGCAAAAAGGTGAAGAACAAGCTTTTCATAATCCAGTCAAAAGGAAATATTTTAGCCAAATTGCTTAAGTTACATGTTTGTTTATGTTCACACCTACAGTTACAAATCAACAATTAAACAGAAAACCTCTTTGATAGAATTTCAGACTGCAGAAGCCCATCTGTTCTGCTATCAGTATCACTGTCATCTGCCAGGGGAAGTGCTTCACAAAAGCAGAGAAAAGGAAGATTCCTTTCTCCCTCACAAAAAAAAACCCAAAAAAACAAACAAACAAAAAACCCAACCCAAACAAGCAAATCACATGTATTCAGAGAAAGGCTGGGGGAGATGGTGAGTTTTTAGAAAACTCCCAAGAACAATTTGTGATGGAAGAGTGGCATATGGGAGAAGAGAAAGGGGCTGTTTTATGTTAAATACATATGAAGATGGACCAGGCAATATTGAACAGATTGTTCACTTGTAATATTTCCTAAACTGGCAGGCTGAGGCCAACCTCCACAGTGACAGGCTCACAGCACTATTAAAGCAGGCATGGCTTTTTGGGCTGAATTTTTCTGCACAATGAAAAAACCTTCCCCACAAGTCTTTGGGAGTGTCTTGTTCTAGACAGTGCTTTGGGCATGCATTTCCCTTTAAAGAAATTCTGAATTAAGATATCAATACATCAAACAAGGCAAAGTGCAAAGAAGTCTTCTGGAATCCAAGTTAATGGGATTCTCTGAGTCTCAGAAAGCTACAGGCACCCACAGAAAGACTAGAAAGGATAAACAACAGAAGGAAGGGGTAACTGGAAAATGCAGAGTTTTCCTTCAACACTCATCACATTGTTAGTAAGACCACAGATCCCCTTCTCTAGACTTCTCTTACTTCAGCCTTCAAAATGCTCCCATTCCTAATTATCATTCTCCTCACTCCTTCCCCCTACTTGCTCCAGCTCTTCACAAGACTGCTGCACACTAGAACCAGAAATTCTATGAGAAATGGGAAAAAATACAGGAAAAGGACTTTTGCAAGAAACTGTTCTGGCACGAGCCTGACAACGAGGTAGAAACTGGACGTGTGCAAAGACCTCACAGCCCTCTCAGCTCACTCAGCACTGCCACTTCAGCTACAAGAGCAGCACCCAGGGCTAAATGGCCCATGCCAGGGTGCCTCAATCAGGTAATGCTCAGCTTTCCCACTCTGCATCTTCTGCCTCTCTTTCCCCAATCTGGACACCCCCCTCTATATTTCTAAAACTTTGCCAGCAGTGTTCTCCCTTCCCTTTCCACTCCTCCTGTGTTTCACTAAGCTCAAGCCTAGGCCTGAGGAGTGTCCAGACTGGCAGGATGGAGGACTTGGTAAGAGAAGAAAAACAAATCAAGACAGAAGGAAGCAGTTTCACAATGACTTCTGTAGGTACAGAAAAATATATACACATCTAGATCTGTGTATATACACATGGACTTCCACACACAGAGAAATGAGAACTTCAAGCAGCAAATTTTTCATAGCATTTCATTTTTCATTTTTTCCTACTTCTATAACCCATCTTACTCTGCCACAGAATGTCTTCTAATATATCATATAAAATGTATCATATTTTTATACCATATACAAACTATAGAATGTAATTAGCCCAGCATGTCACTTGACCTCTAACGTTTTCTTTCTTTAAATACTTGCACTATTTCAGCATTTTGCAGAGTCAGGAGCAGAGCTCAAACCTCAAAAGTCTCCTTGCAGCTCTCTCCACTAGGACATATTATCCACAGTGTGTCATTAAATACTGAATAAAACAACACTTACCCTGAGTCTGACACACCCTCGGCGTGAGCCTCGCATCATTTTGTCTTTTGACTGAAACAGAAAAAAAAAAACATCAGTGAGTTAACAGATACACTAAGAAGAAAGCTATTCAAACCAACAGAGAAAGAACAAAGCATTTTTGCATCATGTTTTAGTGACCTATTAAACAAGATGCAATTTCTGTTACAAAACAGGTTAGCTCCCACCACCATGCTTTGGAAAATGAATCCTTCAAAAAACAAGAATACAATATCCCACTTCAAGAAGTTTTCTAAATACCTTCAAGAAATACTTATGAGATGCAGTCCCCACCTTTACAGAAAGTAAAAAGAAAGGATGAAGAAAGGACTTGAGAAACGATAAAAATCACCAGTATGCTGATTCACATCTTCCTCCTTTCCATCCTACTCTCAGGAAAGTGTCAACAAAACAAAATCCAGCTGTGCAGGCAGAATTGCACAGATGAAATTATATACCTGTCAGAAACTTTCCCTGATTTATACCCTTTTTAGGCAGATACAAAATTCATGTTTAGACACATTTGTAAATCTAGTTCCTAGCTAGTACAGCCTGCTGTCTATTATAGTTCAAAAAAGTTAACATTTGTAGCCATTCAAGCAGCTGGAACACAGATCAGAAAACAGGATTTTCGTGTCCATAACCAGTGCTCAAACTTGCACATTAACCTACCTTGCAAAATTACTCAATCTCTTCTTTATTACAATCTGTTTGAAGCACTGAAAAAAAAGCTTCAACACCCCCCACACCCTCAAAGTAGGGACTTCTAAACAGTCAATTCACTTCCAGCTTGAAATTGTGATACTTGAGCTTTCAGCTTTTCCCACCACTGTCTCAGGCAAAGAACCATTGTTATATTGTCTTGGTAACCATTGCTATTGGGCAACAGTGGAGAGCCCAAGTCACACAGACAAACTATTTAAGGTAAAGAAGAAAAAGAAAATATTTAGGTGATCCTGAATACTGTTTTCTGGTAAAGGCTGTTTTCTGACTACCCACACACACACTTCCTGTTTTTTAAATGATAAATGACTTACTACTGTAGCCTTATCTGAAAGGTAGTCCTGTCTAATAAAACCCCTTCTCTCTTGCCATCCAAAGATTCAAACTACATTCTTTCAGGTCAGGAAAACAACAACTGTCACTGGTGTCTCATGATCAGATCCTCTTGCTGTCATCTTCTGAAACACCCACTCCTTTCCAGCAGTGTATCAATAATTCCACCAAGACCATATATTGATGCTATTATCACCAGACCTATTTTCACTGAAGCAATTAGACAATCAACTCTTGCTGACATTAATGAAAAAAAAAAAGACAGGACAAGAAGCATCAGTCTTAAAAGAAACAAATTATTCTCCATCTGCAACACGTTTTAGCTATAGCTACGAGGAAAGAATGAAGCAGTCTTAGCAAGTCCTATTCACTAAAGATAATGTAGAAGTACAGCACTTGAGGCTTCAAATAATGTTTTAGCTGACCTCTCATTCAATTCAGACTTCAGTTTATTAGAGCTGTCTCCTGAGTGTTAGAAGCCATCAGCATTAACCAATTTTTTTTCACATCAGCATTTGTTAGCTGGTCGAAGTGAAATGGAAGTAAAGACCAGCAGTGCCTCCATAATGTATTCTACAGGTACATAATTTCTTCTTAGACAACAAGTACATAGGGAAGACTTTTTGGAGCATTGTTTTGTTTTGGTCTTTTTTTTTTTTTTAAACCTCAAATCCAAGAGAGGATCTAGTTACAAAGTTTCTCCAACAACTTCCTATGAGAAATCATGTATATTTGGGATAGAGCTCACTAGAGTACACTTTTATTTCTTATATTCACTGCCTTGAGAGTTCTCCTAAAATGGGAGGAGAGTTCTGAGAGCTTATCACTCCCTCTGGTGGTTTCTGGAAGAAATATTGGCATAATGTAAGCAGGAAAGGAAATACTTGGACTGAGGCTGCAGGGACCCGACCAGGTCTGACTGCTGGGATGCCACGAGCCAGGCAAAGCCCTCCCAGCCCCCTGTGCTGGGCACAGGCACAGAACCAGAGCAGACAAAAAGCAAAGGCAGCAGAAGAGACTTTGGGTTTGGGTGGGCTTAGACCCCTTAGGTACACGCAGGGAATTTGAGGGCTCATCCCAGTGCAGGGGAGAGCAGAATCCCAACAACCCCCACTTCCACCAACCATCAACTCAGCTGCAGTGATACAGTGAAAACCTCCTTTTTTTCTTGCCTACAACATTTTATTGGAATGGAAATTAAGTTTAAACATCATAACGTTCTAAAGTCTGCAAAAAGAATCCCAAGATAACCAACAGGTCAGAGTGTGGGTCTGGATACCCACAATTTCACCATCCTCTGACAGAGCTTTACTCGGTTAATGCCAATTATAAGAAAGCACTAAATTGAATTCATCCTACCTAAGTGCAATAAAGCACCCATCATTCCAGTATCTGAACTCCCTGAGCTCCAGAGGAGGCAGCTGTCATACACACAGTGCTGGATTCTCTCACTGGCACACAGCAAACCTCCCACTGCTGCTGCAGGACAGTTCTTTAAAACACAATGCAGCTGACAATCCCCAACTAAGATTTTATAACAATACAATTCAAATACTTTCAGCTTTCCCTTATTATTCCTTGGTTGAAATTAGGTTATCCAATATATCCTATTAAAAATAAAGCCATCCCATAACTGTTTTGAGGAATGGTTCCATTTCATTGAACAAAAACTCATACAGCAGGAAGACATCTCTAAATGGCTAACAAAAAGGCCACATTTTGCTTTCCTTTTATATTTAAAATTTTAATATGCAGCTATCTTTTTCAGTGCTCAGTTTTATAACCATACAAAATTACATTTTCCATAAGCTTACAATACACACTGTACTGATTGTGATGATAAAAGACTAGAACAGGCTATAAGCAGACAGCAATATGAGATAAATTTCAGCTGAAACTCAAATAAAAAATTGTAAAAATGAATAAAGCTATAGAGTGTTACTGCAGGGGGAATTTAGGTATCTCTCAAAAAGATGTGGCCTTTATTGGTTTCTCATTTACATGCACACAGTGAAGTTGATCACATACAGAAGGCATTTCGGGTAACCTACAACTTCTGAAGAGAAAGGAAAACAATCATTGGGCCTATTTAAAAAAAAACCCAAAATTAGAACCCTAACCCAAGCCACAAAGACACCCAGCCCTCCCTCATCTTTAGAAGTACTACTATTTCTTTTGAGTTTTAGCTGTTGTGTGCAAAGTTTAAGGTTTCAAATAAAACCCAGCTGCTCTTTGCCTCCAAAAGTTCTCAGGCACGAGTTCTGCTTGTGCAGAAGGGCACAGAACTTGAAGAGGTGCATTTCTGACTCACTCAGTGCTGTCATGGAAATCCCTAACATAAGTACACAGATGAGCAAAACCACTTGGGACATTTATTTCCTGTTAGGGATGAAGAACCTGGAACAAGCTGTATCTATAAACAGCAATCTTTGCAATTTATCTACAAGAGAAGCTTAAATTTGGATCACTTTCTGTAATAGTAATTTTTCTTATCGAATCCTAAGGCAAGGCTCATTTTTTTAGCAGAAACAGATCTCAACAATTTAAAGACTTGACAGGCTGTTCCCAGCCCAAAATTCCTCCAGCACCTTTGCAAGGCACGTGCCAAGCTTCTCCAAGAGGAGAAGCTCCCTGAGCTCAGGGACAGCATCTCCCAGCCCTGTTGTTTGTGCAGCTAAAGCTGGGACCTTTGTGGGTGCAGTCACAAACCAGGAGATTAAACACTGCAGCAACAGGGCTCATCTAACCCCAAGAGACACCAGGATTATATGAAAAAGGTAAGGCAACACTTTATAGGTCCTGGCACAGAAAAGCATTACACTGCTTTAGAGAATCCTATGAGAAATGAATACATGTGAAGCCTTAACTGGATGGAGGTGTAAAAGGTAGAGCACAGTCCTGGAACCCTCCATCCAGCCTCTTCCCCAAAAATGCACAGCTACAGACTAAACTGCCTGTAGCTGCAACCTAACTGCTAAAGAGGAGTCAGCTTCTTAAATTATAAACATTTAACAGTTTATTCAGTGCATCAAAACCTGTGATACAAAGTTTAAACTATGTACAAAATTCCATTTAGTGTTGTATAACAACCAACAATATTTTTTATCCCGTGACCATAAATTCAGAATTATTTTTATTATTACAAGTTCACTTACAGTTTGTCTGCTTTTAATAGACTCACTGAGCTGTTCTCAGGGCATGTGACAGATTGTTATAAGAAAAAAGTGTCATTTCATCTGAGAATGGAAAACAGAGACCTCAGAGGGAATGTTTGTGCAAAAGCAGATGTGTTTTTTTTCCTGTTTTCTTGGGATTTTTGCACACAGCTGCTGATTGAGAAACTGTATTTGGAAGAAGTATTCAATTGAAAGTCTCTAGTGGGGCCACTGAGCCATGACTGCAGCTTCACAGACATCATTTGAAATCAAGTCAACAAGGTTTGTTTTCAGTTCACCTCCAAAGATCCATAAAACTGCTCCAAACTTTGAGTCCCCCTCAACAGCTGGGTTGTACAACCCACAAGCAGCTCTTCAATACAACCAGTATTAAAGTTGCTAACTAGTTGTAGTCTTGACAAACATGAGGGGAAAGATACTTTTATACTGCCACAGCTACTTTTCCTACCAACTGATTTCACACAGCTCCTGCTCCTGAAAGCAGTCGAGCAGCAAATGTTTTAAAAGTAGTTTGATGGAATGATGAACAAAAGAACAGCACTCAAATCCATTCTTTAGGCATTCACTGGTGCAAAAACCATGAAGATGATGGGAGGCTCCCCAGTTTGGTTGCAGGAACACACAACACAGAGCTGTCATACACAACAATTTTTTCTGGCAGCCTTTATTCACAATGCAAGGCAGTTCTTTAAGCCTGCAACATTTTGAATAGTTCTCCTTTCAATACCACCAAATGTCAAATATCTGTGAAGTTTTAAAACACTTTAAGGAACTGACCTTCCTCTGGCTCTGTTTGCACAGCTATGCCAGTTCTGCCTTCAATTTATTATACAATTTAAATATTTATTTAAAGAGTACACTTAAAGCTAGAATTTAAATCAGATTTTCAAACTGGAGTGGTTCTCTGGATTATTTCTACAGGATTCCCAAGGGTTATCAAGGCTATATCTGATGTGTATTTAAGGCAGCACTTCTGCCAGAAAACACAAACAAAAAGCAAATTGCATTCAACTCCCCCTTCCTCCCTGACCATTTCTTTGTCTTCATGCTCTCTTCCCTCCATAATATCAACACACGTTTCTACACTGACATGCACAAAACAAACAACAGAACAAATTCAGCTGAAAAAATAAACCAGCCATTTTTTCTCTGGAATCCAGCTCATGGAACAACTTTACAGCTCCTGCACCAGCAGAAGGCAGGAATGAGCCTCTCCAAGGCTTGTCTGCTAAATATTTCAGTGAAGCCAACAAAACAGTGAAAGCCCACAATGCTTCAGTAACATATATGTAAGTTATTCCTCCAAGAGAAAACATTGAAACATGGGTAGAGTCACAAATCCCAGAATACTGAGGGGAAAAAGAAATAATTTGTCAAGCCATTGGTCAAACTGATCCAAAATGGAAGAAATGGCACCCTGACATTTAATTCATATTTTTCTTTTTTTTTTAAAAAAAAAAGGCCATTTACTGATATCAGACAATAATTTAAGCAAAACCATGTGAAAAGAATATTTGGATGACAAGTCCAGATCATGCCCACTAAATTATAGAATTCATAAGTAACTTTACACAAAAGTAATTATAAGCAAATTTGAGGATGAACATTTCTATTCTGAACGGGGAAAAAAACTCCTGGACTACAGAAGTGAGAAAAAAAAAAAAGCCAACAATGTGACACATTGGGTAAAAGGCCTTTGTAAAACACCTTGTAAATGCACAAGAGAAGATTCATGTGTGCAAGTAGTACTACAACTGTCCACTGCAATACAAGTACAGAGGATGGAACACACAAATGAAACAGAAATAAATCTGACCATTACATTTTTTTCTTTTTTTTTTCCCTGACTCTGTCTTGATGTAAAATCTTTTGACTTGCTCCTTTAAAGTTCCAACCATTCCAGAAATGAAATTTCATTGAATTCATTTCCTTCTGATGTATGTATCCAAAACATACTTCAGTTAGCAGCTATTCATTCCACCAGAAGACAAAGCCTAACCTTATTTTTCCCCCCAGAGTGCAGTGCTATTGCACACTAATTCTGTTTGAAGGTTTATTTCACATTAAGGGTGCTTTTCTACAGTCTGTTTTCAGTAACTACCAAGGAGGGCTGAGTACAAGAGTGCAAGGACACGCCTATGAAGAAGTTTGTGGCTCAGGCTCTAATGGAAAGTTCAGCTGCATCCAGAGTTATTTGCCTGCAGTTTTCCACAGCTCCCCAGCCAAAGGTTAACAGGCTGTGGGATCTGCTGGAGAAAGCATCTCCTGTCTGCAGAACGTACTGGACTGCAATGGGCTGAGCCTGCAGGGACGATGAGCAGGTACAGGCTGACCAGGTACCTGTAATCCCTTGTACCAACTAAACTGCTTCCAGATCGTGTGTCCAGACAGCCGGGCTGAAACCATCCCAGCCCACCCCACCCATGCATTACGCTCCTGGGAGGGGCCAGATTCAGGCTCAAACACCAACCCAGGCAGGGTGAGGCAAATCCATCGCTTCAGACTGGAACTGGCTCAGAGGGAGCACAGCACCCAGCGCCGTGCACCCGGTCACACAGCTCCTTCCAAACACGAGGCTGCCTGTGCAGAGCACAACAGACCCCTGTCCCACAGAAATAAACTCCCCAAACCTGCCAACGTTTCAAATTAATGCTGCTTACGAGCCTCAAGAACTACCAGTCAGGAGTTACCAGTCCAACGCTAAAGCTGAAGCAGTGTCCTACCACCATCTCAGAGGTAGGATTGGTCCTTGAGAGGTGTGTGATCAGCTGGAACTAGATCTGAGTTACCCTTCAAACGCTGCTCCTGCTGCCCCTGCTGCCCGGGGAGCCACGCCAGCACACATGGAGAGCAGGGCGAGCCAAAGGACCAGATCTTTTGGCAGGCAGGTTTCAGCATGACACAGCCTTAGGTAAGAGAATGAATTCAGATGTCTGGAGAACAGCCTAGCGAGCACTTCACAGACATATGTGCAGAAAGACAGCTCATGCATGGGCAAAGCACTCTGAAGGAAATGTTAACTGCACCCACTTCTTAGTGGTAAAGGTACATAAAGCAGAGAACATGATTTGATTCTTTGAACTCAATTCCTTGAACTTTTTAGGATAGGTAGTTAAAAAAGGGGTTTTAAATTTTTGAACTACAAGTTGTTATACTGACAGAGAACATAATAAATTATACAAAATAAAAGTGTAACGTATGTGTAGAGATATCCAGTCATAGGAAATAATTAAACAATATAATTCTAATAAATAGCTGAAGACCATAGGATGAAAGGCAGTGCAATATCCAGAATTATAATTATACACACTAGTCATCAGCAAACGTTTCTATTTCTGTAGCTGAGCATTAAATGACTTTGCACCTTGGACTGCTACTTAGACCACACTGACTAATTCATCTCTGTCAAGCAGCTGACATTTGAAGAGCCATTAAATAGCAACTATAAAAGCACTTCCATTTTTCCATCCACATCCCAGGTGAGAGACTTTGAACCCAGATGAACAAAATTGAGAGCCTGTGACAGTTCTGTGGCAAGAGTCTCACCCACTGCACCTGGGGAGAGAAGCTCTCTTCCAGTATGATGGAAATCCAGATTTAGGGAAAGAAGTTTTATAAGCAATGTTTCTGTATGAACAAAGCTTCACAGGCAACGCTATATGTCAAGTTATTTGCTGTAAATCTATTACAATTTACTACAGGTTTAATTTGTATGTGTTTTATTCAGCCTGATACACTAATTGCTCCACAAGAGGAAAACTTTGGTGCATGGATGCAGTTCACCCAGAGAGCCTTCAGATTTCAGTGTGCATCCTTGAAAAAAAGTAATTCGTACCATTAAAACACTTGTAAGTTACGTAAAAATAAGAATAAGGAAGGTGAACAAGCCAGCAAGGCAGGATGTGTCAGGAGCTATGCA